>DWJZ01002821.1:0-18436 GCA_018249125.1 Asbolis capucinus
CACCATAGTACAAGCTAACGCTTAGTTTGGGTTCAGATGGCTGTGTGTGAGTTGTCCAAAGATATTTATTTATTTATTATAAATGCAAAACTTTGTAAGGAGGGATGGATGAATGTTTCTTACTTCACACAAAAATTACAGAACTTAAATGATCCGAATGAAATTGGGCACAGAAATTTATTATAGTCTGGAATAACATTTTGGCAAATTTTTATCTATGTACCTACCACACAGGCATAGCTACGGGCGGCAACTAGTGTCAAATAAATGTTTATTCTTCTTGTATATTAATGTAATTCCCTGTCTTTTTCTTTACCAGATGTTGTGGCGGCATATAAAGGTCTTGCAAAAGAAAAAGAGGCCCTGGAAATAAGTTTAAAAGCACTTAATAGATCTGATGGTCACAAAGAAGGAGGTATGTTATATATGAAACTATTATTTATTAAGATTTAATTTTTGTTATAAAGAACAGTTGCGTAAATAGTTGGAAATTGAACATATTAAGAATTCATAATTTTTAGGCATTTTAATTTTGTGTTTGGCCCCTAAACTGATACTAGCATCTTTTTTTACTATGTAAGGCAATATGATCTTTTGTTAAGTGGTTTTTGGCCATGGATTTGATTAATTATGGTTTATTTTTTTAAGATTAACAATTTGTATTTTTTGGAAAATATTCATGTTGAAAAGCCTATCTTTTACCCTTTTAAGAATGTCAAGTAATATGGAAAAAAAAATTCTATTATAGTTTTAAAAAAATCCATACTTCTATTAAAATTATTAGCTGTCCATATTAATTTCTATACTTCTGTTATTAATAGCAGTATTAACACAAAAATAGTCTTAAAAATTATAAATAAATGTGTAGTTATGTATCTATTTATTCAAGTTCTATTCATATTAGTTATATTAAATATGTGTATATAATGGCTTCAACCCACTGATGGCCCACTACTAAACGTAATTAACTAAATATACAAATGCTCCACTATGCTGCTCCAATGCTATCTGAAGGGGTCAGCGGCCATCGTAAGTGTCAGAAGTTTTTATACCCAAAGGCCTCTGACATGACATTATGAAGAAATGAATATGTTTTATTTTTTACTTATATTTTGGAGCATTTTGCATGGTTTACCTTTAACATACCTAGAAAAACTGTTAATTTTAATTTACTTGCGTTATAAGAATGTTTGATTTTTAGCTTCAGATGATTCAGTGGCAGCTTTAACATTATCATTATCTACGTTGACCGATGAAAAATCCCGCATGGAGGAGGCTTTTCAAGCTGACAAGAAGGTTACAAGAGAGAAAGTATGTATTAAAAATTGTATAAGTGAAGATTTTGTTTTTTACATGGCGAGATGATAAGTAGAGTTGTTTTAGTGATATGAAAGTAGAAAATTGATAGATTTGTTCCCAAATGTAAAAATTATTTAAAATAATAGCTTGTAATAAAATTTCCACACACTGTGTTGAATGAATAACACATAAATCATACATAATGTCCATTATATAAGATCAAATATTCCTCAGTCACATTAATGGAAATCCATCCTGTTATGATTCTTACCAACCTGGCTTTAAGACCCTTCGAATCTACAGTACTACTATGAGAAGGACAGTATTTGATTTTCTGGACTGACATAGGCTGTTTTATTAATTACTCTAAAGAGCTACGCCCTTATCGTTTTTCGTATAAGGACGAGACTTGTTTGAGGTACTCTAAAAAGTTCCGCCTATATTATACAAGCATATATTATTCTGCATTATTATACCAGAAAATAAAAAGGAATGTTTCGGGTAACTGGATTTTCTAAAGCAAAGAACAATTACCGTTAAAATGTATAGCATTCAGTATTTCGAAAGAAATTCATTTAGTATTCATCAATTTTCTTTCAGTATGAAAACATGTTGGCAGCGATGAGAGAAGAGACAAAAACATTAGTTCAGCAGCATCTTGTGGAAGTGAGCAACTTGAAAGCAAAAATCTCTTATGAAATTCAAGAAAGGGAGAAGGAGAGGGCTGATCATGCTGCTATGCTAAAGTGAGTCGAAAGGAATATAATAATGATAAACTTTATTTATTTTTAACCATAATTTACAATATAATAAATAAAACAATTTTTATTGTCTTATGTTACACTAAAAACTGCCCTTGCTTCGCTTCAGTAGTTACCAGAAAAAAGTAGTTATTAAGATGTATTTGTAGGTCAACGTGATTATATTACCGAAGTTTTCATACGGACCCCAAAAGTTTCGGATAATATTTTATGGCCTATGTTGATCATAGATAATTTACGATTCTGATGTTAAATAATTTTTCAAATCGACCCAGTAGTTTCGGTGCGTATTCTCCTCAAACAAACGGACAGTAAATTATTTTCTCTTCAAAATATTAGTATAGATAATTATTATTTTCGCCGTTTCTTCTCCTCTTTATTAAGGCACCTTTCCGAAACGGTGGTAGATTCCAAAAAAAAAATTAACGTTCATAAGTGTATTGAAAATACCTACATGAAATAAATTATTTTTGCCTTTATTGTTAAACTTTTTTGACTTTATTTGACTTTATTGTATTACTAGACAACTTATAGATCTAAGTACTTAATATACACACACACACACACGCACAGGAGAGTGGTTACACTTAATATGCGAGGCTGGGGTTTAATCTAGGATAACTCTGTAACATGGATCCCCAAGCTTACAAACCACGCAACTAAATAATATTAAGAAACATTATATTAAAGAAAAAAAATAAACAATACCAAATACCTGGGGGATGCAGAAAATTTGCTTCAACTTTCATCAGATTGCGTTCAACGTGAGATATTGTATGATGTTGCCACAAACTCTATATGAGTATTTCTCTATCTCTCTGTTTATATTTCTTTCAGAGAGTTGCATATGAAGTTTGATGTTGAAAGGAAAACAAAAGAGAAACTGGAGGACAAAGTGTTTCACAATACTGACACTCAGGGTAAGATATATCGTTATCCGCGTTTATTCATGCATTGGATTAGTTTCTATGTCGGTATACAGTTTAGTCCTAGCAATATTACAATTGTAAGGATGGTTTTTTGTTACATTTTTAAGCAAAAAGTACTTAACGGATCTGTATGAAATTTAGCACCAGGATAGATTATGGTCAGGAATTACACATAAGCTACCTACTTTTTGTCAAGTCGCGGGTGAAAACTAGTCTGTAAAAAATTACGGAAAAAATCAAATTGTTGTGTAATTGTTACAAGTGAAATTCATTGCTCACAGACTTATAATTTTTAATAAATGTCATTTAATTATATAACATAAAATGAATAATTCTTGATATGATAAGTAGAGGTAGGTGAGTGAACTGGATACCTTTTATTTTTAAAGTTATGTGTGTAATTTAATTATCACTAGCTTTGGTGAAAGAAAATCTAGTGAAGAGACTTACTCCTGCATCTATAAATGCACTCCTGAGAGTTCCCTATGTGAAATCTACCAATTTGCTTAAGGCTATAGTCACTTTGTTTCTGAATTTGAATTTTATGAATTTGAATATGTCAATAATAGTATGTCAAGCGGAGCTGGAGAAGCGAGTCCGGGACCTGTCCAGCTCGTTGGAGGCCTCCCAGCGCCGGCTGCAGAGGGCAGAGGCCCGCACAGCAGAAACCCCGGCGTTGCTCGTGCGGCTTCAGAACAAGCTAGCGCTGGTTGAGCAGGCGCATTCTGTTGCTATCAGGGAGGTATGTAGCGATAAATATATGCCAAGTGCGACACAGACTTGTGTTGAGTCAGTTTATTTTTACTTGGCCACCAATGTCATGGTAATAAAAACGACCAAGGATGAAATGAAAGCATACTAGCGCCATTTCATTGTCACTTGGCCAATATATTAATAGTGCAAAATCTTGCAGAATTACCCAAGTTAATTAAATTTTACTTGGCTAAAAAAATTATATTTTTAATAATCGGCCAAGGCAAAATATACTTTCATATTGTGCAAGATCTTACAGAACTATCCAAGTTAATTAAATTTTACTTGGCTCAAAAAATTATATTTTTAATAATAGGCCAAGGCCAAAATAGATCTGCATATAAGTGCCAGTATATTCTTACTTGGCCATCAACATAATAGTGACAAATTTGGTCAAAGACGAATCGGCTCTCCATACGAAGTCAATACATTTTTACTTTGGCTAAGAAAATGCTGATACAAATATTTAAGTATACAAATACGTATATTTTCTTGTATTTTTAGTTCTTAATGTTTTATTTGTGATATAAATCTATAAGCACTTATTGCATTCGTGTTACAACAGTTGATAAGCTAAATAAATAATCATTTCATCATACATTCCGAGTAGGACTGGAATAAGCTATCCGCGTCAGTGTTCCCGTTCGATTGCAATGTAAATGTCTTCAAATCAAGAGTGAATAGGCTTTTGCTAAATTAGCGCGCTTTACCACCTAGATCACATCGTTGCTTAACATCAGGCGGGATTTTGGTCAAGCATTAATTTATTGAATAAAAAAAACATGGTGACAGAATCGACCACAAGTATGAATCGGACCCCGACACGAAAGCGAAACTCAGTACTTTTTTAACTGGCCAACAGTGTATTTGATGTTGTTGGTTTCCTAGGTCGATCACGGGCACTGTACAAGTATCATCAGGTAGTTTGTCACAATATAACAAGGGTGGTGCAATGCGGTATATAATATAAGGTCGATTGATCTAATGTTTTGCGAGAAATAGTTTGCTCTAGACTCTAATATGAATGGTACCCATTAGTTGTATTTATAGATAGTCCACATTTTTTTTCGTGCAATATTTCACTTGACGGTAAGAAGTGATGTAGTCTTTAGATGGTAAAGCTAATTTTGGTACATAATAATAAAATATATTCCAGGAACAAATTAAAGTGAAGCGCGCAGAAGAATCCGCTCGCAAGATCTGCGCTCGTCAAGAAGAACGAGTGGCGCTGCTAGAAGAGAAGATCGCAGAGCTGTCGCAGACGATCGGCGAGTACGACTTGCAGCGGCGGCGCGACCAGTTAGTTATACAGCAGCTGAGGGATTCCTTGAACGGCAGGCTTCTGGATCGGATAGCCAGCAACCCTGGGTCTGGTAAGACTATAAATCCATTTAAATTCGAAAATTTATAAGGATAGATGAGTATATGGATGGATGGATGTTACTCCTCGCAAAACCTACTGAACGGATCTGAATGAAATTTGGCACAGGTACAGATTATAGTTTCGAATAACTTAGTTATGGGCTGGTTGTTACCAATGTACCTACCGCGCGGGTGAAGCCGCGGGCGGAAACTTATAACTGCCCTACTAAATATTTAACTTCCTAATATAAATGTATGTCTTTCATTTTGTCAATACACTTGCTTATAAATTTGGATTTCTTGCATCGTTTTTAGGCCCATTATCGTACACACGCGTGCTTAGTACAATCTTTTATTTAACTTGCAGTGAATGTTTGGATATTTGTTTGTTAAATGTTCGGGTTCAATTTTACAAGCTTAATTAGACCAACTTCCTCTTTCACTATTAAGCTGAAATTTTGCATACTGCTTTAGTTCCCATGAAATGATAAGTGTGATCTGCTACTTTGCTCAGGATTGGCTCCAGATAAGGGAACTCCTAAGCAGTTAATAATACAGTTGCGGGATTTGATGTGTTTTTTCATATTGAAGAGAAGCTTCTAGAATTAAAGATGTGTTTTTAAATATTTTAATAAAACTTATTTACTTTACGTTTAAAGAAGAAACTATTGCTTTAATATAACCCAAGAGTTCATACATTGTAAACTGTATGTAGTTGACTGATAATACCACCTCTTACATAAATCACACACACACACACATTACAATACACACACATATGTACATCACTATATAGTATTACGTTACGTAAATTATAATAAAACAATAACCTTATTGAAACGAAATGAAATAAAAAGGATTTACTACATATTTCGTTTTAGGAACCAATAGCTCACTTAACGTCAAAAATTAACAATAAAAAATCCATATATCAGTTAAGTACAAAAACAAAACATTTTTAAGAAAAAAAAACTCCCGGTACTCTTTTTAAGAACATACTTAAATCTATTATACAAATTATCACTAGCCTGGCCGGAATTGGGAGCAGAGCGGATCATTTCCATGGATCGTCGTGATGTAGGTACTCTGCTATACTGTACTATCCCTTGCCTATGAACTGAGATTTTACGAGTTTCTTGAATACACAGGCAAATCTAGTTTATGGTAGGCATTATGCCATTTCCACAAAAGCGGAAGAGGAGAGGGAATGTGTTTTAATAACCGATCAGATTTAGTTATTTTGATGTGTGTAGCTTAGGAAATCGGGCCAGAACGCTTAAAAAAATCTCGTATTATACTGTTAGGTAGGTTAGGAATCCTTAAGAAAAAAGTAGTATGGGTCATTGGAGGATTTACTAAGAGTCCGAGTAGGCAATAGGTGGCAGATTTTTAATGAGACACTTTTATCTCGCCGCATCGGAAATTATTGAGCTTTCATTAACTCAGAAATAATATTTCTTTCATCATATAACTATAGACGTAAAGGTGGCAAAAAATTGAAAACTCCTAAATTCGCCACAGGAATGGTGAACTGACATAGTAACTACTAATGTCATTATTCACGAACTCGCAAAATTACTAGCGAGATACCAGTTAACGTGGCTGTTACCGACCTTCAAATAATTTAATATTACTTACATAGGTCCAGCTTTCTATAACTATACTATGCACGCTATCAATAAAAGTAGGATAGTAAATTAATAATTACTTATTTGTCGTGAAGCGTTTATTACTCGGCGGCTTATTTCGGTTGTAAGCGATAAAAAAACGGAGGTACTAGCGGACGCGATCGGTAGGAGAATTGGTGTGAAGTGCCAAATATTTCTTGAACGCTTCAGTGATTCGGGGGCACGTAAAGCCATCGGTCTCGGCTGTTATCGTAGAATAGCAATCATTAAACCAAATCGTGGGTCTTTGGGCGACAAAAGCTTCGACACCTGGATTAGCCATTTATCCACCCTAACCAAACCACATTGTAGCAGCGTTGTCGAGTATGGACTAGGCCTATGAGGTGAAATACGTGCTCAATGTAGATAACTTTATATCGAACTCTTCAGGAGTATAGGTTTCCTCACAGTGTTTTCTTCACCAAAGCAAAGTGATAATTAACTTTAAATACGCTTCTAAGAATAAGACTTTGTAAGTTATTGCTGCGTGCAGGTTTCCAACTCAGGCATTTTGCAGTTTGAAAACTATTTAGGGATGGCGAACCACGCTACATATTGTTTCAGGCGACTCCGATCAGAAAAACCATTATGCACTTCGAAAGAAGTGAGATATAAGAATTTGGTATATGACCCTGAAGCATTCATAACCCTTATTTCAAATGTATGCGATCGAATAAGTGAAGCAAAAGCAGGCGCTGTCGGAGGATGGGTGACCGCTGGTGGCAAAAAAATTCATGAACGCTTCCATGCTTCAGAAGACACGTAAAGCCATCGGTCTCGGTTGTTGCCGTTAGATGGCAATCATTAAACCATGTCGGCTGGCATAAAAACTTCCGACACCTGGGTTGGCCACTTACCCCTCCACCAATCCGCATTGGAGCAGCGTGGTGGAGTATGCTCTAGGCTTCCTCAGTAAGAGGAAAGAACCGTGCTTAGCAGGTAGTGGGCCATCGATGGGTTGAAGCCAATACGACGCTGCTGATTGGTATATTTCACAATCCTACGAGAACTTTACGGGGAACTCTCAGGAGTGCAGGTTTCCTCACAATGTCCTCCTGCATCGTAACATTCGTAGACAGAGTTCTACGGCATGCTACGGTATGCTACACGTTATGTTTAACCGTTTAGTTTGCAGGTTTCACCGTAATCGTCAATAACAACTCTCTAAAAATTTGTTACTATCTGTAATAATGAATAGTAAAAATCTAGGTTATAACCACGATTTCTGATTACATTAATTCTGTCTGTAACTTGACACGATGAAAAGTAATTGTAACTTTTTAGATAAAAAAATTAGAGAAAGTTTAGGTAAGATGATTAGAATAAGAAGATTAGATAAGATTTAGGTAATAGTTGCTCTTGTAGGGATCCTACATAAATATATCTGCGTGGTCACCAAAAACTGCTTGCCACGCCAGTTCCCATTTAACCAACCATGACAAACGCATTGTCGATTTTTATGTCACTATATTTGTGACGTTATAAACAGTACACTTGTATGTAACGCGTTGGCGATCAATCCTAATTGGCTTGGTCATAATTCTTGGCCGTATGACTTGGCCATCTACTATAGACCACTACTACTCTAGGTAAAAAACATAAGCCTATTGATGTAGCCTGTTAAATTGTGATCTCACTTCAGTAATGGAGAATAGAATAGAATAACTCTCAGCATTATTAGAAATCAGATGCATGTTCCGCGGAATTTCCCGATGTACTTGAACTGAATTTTTAATCTCACAGTTTGTCTATTCAATTTCTACAGACAGTCTCACCTAAGCTTGCAGCTGAGCTCGAAGATTGACCGAAAAAAATATTAATGTCTTCACAATTATCTAGAACGAAACTATTTTATTTCATTTTAATAACGTAACCAACGTCACTAGGAGAAAGAACATCGTTTATACGGAGTTACTAATATATACTTCATATTTATTTTATGTAAGTACAAGTATAAATAATAATAGAAATTAAAATTAAAACAAAAATAATAACAGCTGACCTCGAAAAGGTTAACCGTTAATTCACGTCGCAGGCCTTCGGGCGGCAAAACAACTTCCGACACTAGTGTTGGCCACTAGCACCTCCACCAATCCGCATTGGAGCAGCGTGGTAGAGTGTGCTCTAGGCCTCCTCAGTACGAGGAAAGACTCGTGCTGAGTAGTGCGACATCAATAAGTTAAGGTTATCATAGGATAAGCGAACGTAACCGTTAGAAAGCAATGAAATGAACCCAGACGAAAGAATTCATGAAAGCTTCCGCGCTTCGTCGTAGTCCGGGAAAGCCATTGTTCGTGGCCGCTATCAAAATAAATGAAATAAATTGTTATCTACAGAGATTTTAATGATACTTAATTAACGGGCTTTATATTACTAGTAATTCAGCGATATTTACGGCAATGTTATGTGCTGATTTTATTATATTTTATTACTAACTTTTTTCTCATATTTATATATTCTCATATTATATGTATCTCTGTCTATACTCGCTCGTATAGAAACCGCTGGTGTACTTACTCTTACAAATATTTACCTACCTAGAATATTCACACTGTATAAATATTAAAACTTAATTTCTGTATAGAAAAACAAACACATGTCAAAAGTTGTTGGAAAATCCGTAATTAATTAAAAAAAAAAATCACAGATCCGTTTCCAAACAACGAGCAAACCATTGATCCAAGTAAAGAGCGGTCACGTCTTCTAAATGGATCATATTGGTGTTTGGAAAGGCGTAATTGAGTTGTACAAAATCAAACGCGTCTTCAGTCCAAAACAAGGGGAGGTGAGGCGCCTGGTCCAACTCCCCAACCCTCAACCTCACACGTTAGTAGCCTCTCGCCCGGCTCGGACGTGTCGCGAAGTACTCGCGCATCAAAATTATTTCTATACGAAATTCGTGCAGCAACATCCCAGCCCTCACTTTGAAAAATTTCAGGTAAGTCTTAAAAAACTTGAGCAGTTTTTTAATAAATGTTACATTTAAAATTTTAATGAATACCTAAGTTTAAGTGTCTCATGTGTTTATAAGAAAATAATAATTGGTTGTGTCTATTTTATTTCTTTTCGAGTCTCGGCGAGCAATTGTTTCAATTATTTGTAATATCACCTTGCGAATTTAAGATTTTTACGCTTAATTTTTCATGAGTTTTCGTGAAAGTGAAAGTTAAACTTTGAAAGTGATTCACATTAAATAAGAACTGCACCTGCTAAACATTTTTTTATTTATTTCCATTTCTTTTTGCTATGCGAATTGTAAAATTAAATAAACGTTGGGTGTTATTAAGATAAGAGTGTAAGTGATTTCAAAGTGGCTACTGACGGGATGACTTTTTTATTTTTAATCATTTTATAGAACTTATTCTCTTTGTGAGAGACTGAGCCCAGAAGCGGGACATATGATGTGTGGGTGAATTAAGGGATGCTGATGCGGCGAATTTTTCAAAATAACCTAGCGAAGATAGATCCAGGCATTCCAAAAGACGGTGATGCACTTGGCTCTGAAACCTGAATTTTTAGGCCATAAAAAGGGAGTTCCAGCTTTCACTGAGCGCGGTGCAGGATTACTCCCAGTTCATTGAACCGAATTATCCGAAAAATTATATTTGTATTAGGTTCCTGCAGATCTTCAGCCAACAATATCACATGGCAACGAAGCCTACGAAACGGCAAGAGAATAGGTGATGAAAAACGAGTTTTGCTGCCTTGAAGACGTAGTGATGAAAATAATGGTGCTGCTGAATTAATTCTATTCGCCCTTGTTGACTGTTTCTGTTTCTGGAATTAAATAGCTTATATTGCTATCAAATTAACGGTGTTTTACTTAACATAAATTTGTTATATTCTAAGTTGTTAATAAAATATTCAGAAAATACGAACTCCTTTTCTTTATTATCCCGTTCTGACGTTTAATTGACAACTGTGTTTGGTGTTACTAGAAGTGTTAGCGATCCGTGTTTGGGGTCACTGATCTGTGTTTGATGTAACTAATGTTTTATTTGATGTTGATACTGGTGAGGTCAGGTAAGGTCTGCTCATTTCTCAGCGAATTATATAAAAAATAAAAGAACATGATGAAACTATTAATTATAAAAGTAAATTTGCTGGACTGACAATATTCAACAATTACTTTGGTTGAATTTGAAACGCTAAAGGACGAACCAACAAAAACCATAAATACATACGTTTTGTAACCGTAGGTACATAGATTTTGTATTATCAATGAATTTCATATAGTTATTATTTGGGTAAATATTATTCAATTACTAGTACTTTATCATTTTGTCCTATGTACTTATCATTACTGATTTACTCGCATAAGTCTCGACCTAGATTAACATAAGTCTAAATTAATGTTGTAATTGGTGCTGATCAAGTAAAGCTGACAACAAACAAACAGGCAACAGATGTTTCCTCCATTCATTTCCCAATCTGAAGTCTGTAGAGAAGTTTGAATCTTGTTAGAATATCGAATAACTTGCGGCGACTAAATATTTTGTATCTAACAAGCCATTTCCTAGTATAAAACCTATCCTATAACCATTCTCGGGCTGTAAACTTCGATTATGCCAATCTATTAAGTGGTTTTCGCGTGAAACTCGAACAGACAGACAATAAATCCAAAAAAACTGTTCTTTTGATCTCTTTATCGATAACAAAGTCTCCCTGCAACAAACTTTCCAAAAAATATTTAATGTACAGAATTGAACCTGTTACAGTTTTATTATTAGTATAGATTCGATGTTTACGAACTGTCATATACTATTCGTAACACTTCAAGAATTTTATCGCTATAAAAATGGCCTATTTTATTTCTCAAGTCTATCCCTGTACCAATTTTCTTTAAATTCTATCTTCGGTTTGATAGTTTAGGCGTTCAAACGTGATTCAGCGAAAGCGATAGCCATGCAGAGTTATTTTCGCATTTATAATTGAATGAATAAAAAAATCAATTAAAAACTTCGACGCGTAAGGTTAGGTTTAGTCACAAATTCTGCAGTACATAACGAAATCCTCATAACTAAGGAGGCGTAGTAGAATCTCTACCTCGATTGGGAAATATGTAGAAACCAACCCTGATATCTCGTTGTCGTATATGTCGTCTTTAACGACCTCATCTGCTGATAACAACGGGAACCGACGTCTTTAATAAATTCCATAGTTTAGAAGCACTCATAAAATTTCACCAACGAGCGGACACCTCCCTACTGACCACGCTTGTGCTTGCGAAAGAGGTTACGTAATTCTTATTTCTAAAATATGATAACATTTTTTAAAAATGACTTTAGCTAACCAATTCCTTGACCAAAAAATCCAAACTTCCAAATCCAATTTCTTAACCTCCACCGTTTCGAATTGGAGCAGCGTGATGGTGCTACGGGCCTCCTCAGTTTCCTCAGTAATGAGGAATGACTCGTGCTCGGCAGTGGGCACTTAAGTTGACTTAAAGTCCTACTCAATAGATTGTCTAAAATCTTCCAATTGATCACCAAAAACTGTGGAGGACGGCCCTAGTTAGATACAAACCTCACACGGTCTTATTATTTCAGTTTGTCAAATTCTGGAAATCTAGATTCTAATGTTTTTACTAATTTAAATGAATAGGCTGTTGCCTCACGATTTGTTTGAGGCTTGTTTTAAATGTCAAGTCTGAACTGTTCTTAAAACTATAGTTAAAATTTCTAAAGTTCAAGTTAGCAAATTTTGTAATTCAATTTTAAAATTTATAGATAGACGCAAACTCTCACTTACACGTACACATAACCTCAACTTCACCAATTTTCTAATAAGTGCATCATTAAAAAAATTCTACATAGACACAAAAACACACACATAAATTCAACTTAAAAAAAATCTAATAAATACTTCCTTACAAAATGTCAACATAAACGCAAACACACTGCAACACAAAAAACACACGTACACATAAACTCAACTTCACAAATTTTCTAATAAATACATCATTACAAAATGTCACATTAAACACAA
Organism: Asbolis capucinus; assembly: GCA_018249125.1. Classification (NCBI taxonomy): domain Eukaryota; kingdom Metazoa; phylum Arthropoda; class Insecta; order Lepidoptera; family Hesperiidae; genus Asbolis; species Asbolis capucinus. Next base: position 12,760 of record DWJZ01002821.1, read on the forward strand.
ACATACAGCAACTCACAAAACACACGTACACATAAACTCAACTTCACAAATTTTAAAATAAATACATCTTTACAAAATTTCTACATAAACACAACACACACGTACACATGAACTCAACTTCACAATTTTTCTAATAAATACATCATCACAAAATATCTACTTCAACGCGAACACAAACACAAATACACACACATCGATATACCTTTATCATACAAGTTGACTAAGTCCGCTAACACTTTCAAAACACGGATCATGCAGGCTTTATCGACTTAATTACCTAATAGTTCCCAGAGAGGTTCGCTCCCTCTCCCTTCTACTAAAGAATTGAGGTGACAATTAATGGAAATTACCTCAGCTGGTGGTTTCAACTATATCAAATGGATTTCCAATTCACTTTGCTCGTAGACTTATTGCACCCACAAATTAGTTATTGTCCACGTGTCCAGGCGTTACAATTTTCTGTACTATAATAAACTCTCAAAACGAAATGTACACGATATTTTTTTTACGTCTGTCTGAACGCGTGTCACGTGATAAGCAGTGGATGGATCCTGTTAAACTTGGCAAAGTTATTACTTATGGGATATAAGCTCAACATTCAGGATATAATGGAATGTATTCCATCCTGTAGGATGATAATTTGTATGCGATCTATGCAAGCGAAGCTGTGGGTACAACTAGTTATATAAAAACCCACAGTCACGGTGTTCGTTGACGTTAATCTCCAAAACCGCTGACCCGTTTTCAATGAAATTTTGTAGATATCTATTGTTGGGTCTAATTTAAAAGATGTAATGTAATGAATCTGTAATCGATACATTTTAAATACTCCTATAGTGTTTTATTCATTTTAGACGTTTTAGGCCCGTAACAATATTATCAATTACATACACGTGGAGCTGCGTAGTGAAATAAGCCTTTACGGTTGCGAGGAGAGGTTTCGTAGTTGCAGCAAAGTAGAGTAAATGTAAATTGCAAAATGATTTCAACTTCAGAAAATATCTTAAAATTATGGATTTATGGAAAATCTCGGGGCTAATAAATATATTACCAAGGTTCGAAACCCTTGCTAATTCAAGACTTAGATCTCTTTTGTACCTACTGATAGATACCAATCGATTTGTGATGACACAGCGATATGACGACGATGAGTCTGCCGGAATGATAATGTGGAGAAATAAAAACTCAAAGATCTTTTTTCTACAAACTCAACGCGTAATGGCAAAACCAGAATCAATCCGGTTTTTCTTCCAGACTACGGTCTGCAACGCGGTGAAGCCATTGATTTAAACTCAAGAATGACTGCTGTTTCCATATGACTGAGCCTAGGTTCTCCATCACGCAGCCACTTAAACATAACACAACATAGGTATGAACCCCATGATCGAGGGGGTCACACACCCCGCCCACATTTCTGACGCAGCATAAAGTTCGCCGAGTCAGCTAATATGGATATTGGCTTCAACCCATCGATGGCCCGCTATGGAGCACTGGTCTCTTCTCATATTGAAGAGGCCTAGAGCATACTCCACCACGCTGCTCCAGTCCAATATATCCATGTTTATATACATATATATGTATATACTTAAATCTTATTATAATATCAAACCAAAATAATAACTTCATAGCTTGTAGTGACATGTTGTTCAACACGTATTTTCCCTTTCCATAATTTCGCGACATGAATTAACATCAGATTATAATCTGGAGTGACATTTTACCTGTTACCCATAGTCGGTAGCTATCAAATCACGCCCACGCGTCCATCGACCCTGGGTGCCAAGACGACCTACGTAATACCTCTAGTTATTCTTGGTATAAAATAAATTACTCTATCATTTTACATGTATATTTTATATGCATATTTATATGGTTATATGTATATTTATATGTGTTATATGTATATTTTTTATACCTAAAACAGACAGAATAGCGGGTCACTTAATGATATGTGACCACAGCTGCCTATGAATATTAGTTAGTTAGTTATTGGTGGCAAAACCACGCATGGTAATTATATTTTCTACGGTTTTTTTTCTGGCGTACACTAGGTTACTTATATATTTTAATATTCCAGCAATGCCGATGACTTGTAACATAGGAATTTTCTATTAAAATTTAGCAATACCCCGGGATTGGTTATGGATTTTGAATCACTAACTAATTTTAAGGTATCTTAATAAGAATGCATGACTATTGTGTATGTAATCTTCTGTCTCTCATTAAGTAAGCTCGGTGTGATGGCTCCTATGATGAAAAAAAATATTCTGACTTTGATTTTGGGCATGTAACTTAAACAACAATGTCATTTTCCAATGGGGTGGCTTAAAATACAGGCCAAAATGCTGGCTGTCTCTAAACTACAGAAACCAGCTGTTGGGTAGGGCTTTGCGGAAGGATTATTGTGTTTTGTGAAGACCGTCTGGCTGGCTACCACCTTCTTGATTGTATCAGCCACCAACAACGCGTTACTGACACCTCCGTTTGATGTTATTAACGTCCATAGACAGCAGTGTCACTTACCATCAGGTGACCATTTACTCGTTTACTTTTCACATAAAAATTACCCTTCAGCAAAACAAATTGAGGCTACGTTAAGTATCCTATAGGCCACTTTAGTTATAAGCAGAGACAGAGGCTACTTCACTGGCTCAATAATAGGCCATATGAGATTGTCTGGCCGCCAACCCCAATGTCGAACATTATGATTTTTTTTTAAGTTAATGCTTGACTACGATCCCACCTGATGGTAAGTGGCGATGTAGTCTTAGATGGTAAAGCGATGTAGTCTTAGAAGACCCTTATTCAGTATTGTCTTGAAGATACCTTCATTATACTTGAACGGAAACACAGACGCTGCCAACTTATTCCAATCCTTCGCGGTACGCCATACAAAGGACGAGGCAAAAACTATTATACACAATCTAAGAGAATCTTGTGTGTATCATTACGTTATAAAATATAAGTCTGAAATCGTAGATAACGAGTTACGGAAACCCATTGTTTTCCGGTTTTCTTTTTATAAAGGACACAGTAAAAATCTTGAAGCGTCCAGGTTCTGAAAGCGCTCAAAGTCCGGTTTTTTGTGCCGAGTATAAGTGATCAACAAAGTTAAGCAACAATGGGCGCGGTTGGTCAGGAGAGTGACTGAAGGTGGCAAAAAAAGGGGTTCTTTTGTGCTTTAAACGGTGCAAGCTGTCGGTACCTGTTATTCTCGGTAGCACTCGTTAACACTTGCGTCGGTCACTAATCACCACCAATGCCCGATAGAGTAGCGTAACGGAGTATACTCTAGGCGGAGACCTGGAGGTCTGAGGTCTTTCGCTCGTTGTTGGCTCAGCCCAGCTCCGTAATAGATCATTAATGGGTTGAGCCTAGCCAAATTCATTGTTCGATTTTGTTATTGTTTCAAAATATAATGTAACGGACGGATGGACAGCGAAGTCTTTTGAATGGGTGTTCGTATAATTAATTGAAAGCAGGACTTTAGACACTCCTTACAGAACCCTAAGAATATTAAATTTCAAGATTTAATTCCTGTTGCACTTTTTCACGCTCAGATGAATTCATATCGCACTTAGGCTGTTATTTTTATCGACATTTCCATTAAATCCTTCCAAGCTTTTTTCGTTTGTTTGATTAATTAATTTTAACGTTCACGTAAATTGAATTTCGTCTGGACTTACCTAAACCTGCTTTGTAATTGTGAATCGAAAATGTGGTGAACGGATCTGATAACTACAATTGAGTAAGGGATTTTGTGTAATTTATAGCAATAATAGTTTCCTGCTGCGGCTTTGTCCGCATCATCGTCTTTCACATTTATAATAATGGTAGCGTAGGATAACAAAATAGGAAATAAGAACGAGAAAAAAGCCTAAAAAATTAACCAGATTAGACCTACATATAATAAAACAAAACGATCAATTGCCAGATTTTTTTTTCAATTTGGATGTTTACGAACACATACGGAAAGAAAGAGTGAAGGCAGTTAGATGTCAAACAAGAGCAGAACTTTAATAAAACAAAAAAAGACATGAAACAAGACAAGACAAGACCTTATCAAATCTGTAGGTACACCTGTCTTGTGTCATAAATGCGACATGTCATTTAATTTTATAGTAACAGCAATACATCAAAGAATGTGAATCGCAGTGCTGATAACCTCATTATTAATATGTGAACATGACTATAATTAATTGATACCATAGTATATATGTATTTTATAAAAAAAACTAATTAAAATACATCGACAAGGTTATATCGCGTAGATTGTATCGATTGTAAATAATCGGCACAGCTGAGCAAAATCAGGCGCGCTGAGTATTTCATTCTTTACAAATTAGGTATAAGTAGAACTGTCATAATAAAAACGACATGAAGAAAGCAAACGGGATCCATACATTAAACATGGTTTTTATTCATTATACGTTGCACTCTCATGGTCATACTCACATTATATCTTTTTCTAACTCAAATTACGGCCCGAAAAACACATCGTGAGTACCCGTAATGTACACTGTCCTCGATGAGTCGAGTTTAAATAGAGTATACAGGAGCCTATTTGTACGTTAATACCAGCCTTTGCATCTCCACTGTTGGACATAGGTCTCACTTAATTAGCGCCACTGTAATCGGTCCTAAGTCCTTTGTGACCAGCCCGCTGTCTTCTTCAGGTCATCAGTCCACCTGGTCGCGGCGTTCTGTACTCCTTTTTCCAAGACCTGGTCTCTGTACGAAGAACTTTCTGACGACTGAAGTAATAATGTTTAATTTTTTCGTAAAAGTTACGGGGTCCAATAAGCCTTGTACCATCATGGAAGATTCATCCCAGACTTAAAGCGCCTAGATAGGGAAGGGGTAGAAAATTACCGCTACATCGAGCTTATCATTTATTATGTCCATCATAACAAATAAAGCACCGGTTTCTGTCGAAGCTACGAGTATATCGTATACACTTCGTAACAAAGGCTAATGAAAATAGTGGTGTTTACTCAATCCTTGAAAACAGACAGCGATGCGCTATTAGTTTCTATCAATGCTTTAATTACTAATTAATCTCAGTACTTTTTTATCTTATATTTTTCCACTTTAGATTTTAATTACAACTACTGCTACAAAGTCACTCAGCATTGAATATGCTTCGTTCATTGAAGGAACTTACTGAAAAATCTATTCATTCGATTTGATTTTGAAAAAAGAACAGCGCATTCTATTGTTTCTGGCCAGTTGTTTTCTAATTGTATTGTGCGTTCATTCACAATCAGTTATACCATTGTTCACCGTTTGGGGTAGTCAATAATACTAATGATTATGTGATGTAACTTAAGTAACAGTCAAACTAACACAGACTTCTGTACAAGAAAGATAAAATAATTAAATATTTTAAAATATTAGGCGGGGTGTTTATAAATGTAATTGATCGAATATTTCAATATATTGTCTGTTTATTATATATATACAACAAGGCTTTAGTTTTTCTTTTTCCTTAATTATATTTAGAGAGTGTTAAGTTCCGAGGTTAAGACTAACTAACATAGGTTAAGTATAATTGTTACTAACACAAGTATGGATAGTTTACTTAAGCAATAGGTTAAGATTTACTAACATAGGTTTTTAAGTAGAATTGTTACTAACACAAATATGGATGTACGAATGTCCGAATTAAAAATAAATA
>DWJZ01002822.1:0-18434 GCA_018249125.1 Asbolis capucinus
AAAGGAATGGAATAAGTTGCTGCGTCGGTATTTCCGTTCGATTATAATGTTAATGTCTTCAAGTCAAGAGTGAATAGGCTTTTACTAAGTTAGTGCCCTTCACCATCAAAGACTACGTCGCCACTTACCATCAGGTGGTTACGTAGTCAAGTGCTAACTTATATAATAAAAAAAACTAGGAAATACATATTCAGAAGTCTGCTTTTGAGTTGGGTATTAAAACTATTTTTTACCATCAAAATAGATTGTTACTTCTATTTAGGTATTCAACTTTTTCGCTTCCTTCTCCAACTAAGATTTTCACCAAAATAATACATTGTTTTGTGTCTATAGTTAGTTTAATATTTATTTCTAAAGATTTTCGATGTCTTTTTACTTTCTAATAATGACTTATTTATTTTAAATATTTCTCTACCGACTAGTAGTTAAGGTGTCTGTGGCATAAATAGGTAGAAACCTATTCATTTTATTATTTCGAACCAATGAGAAATGTCAATTGACATTTATGAAAATTTTTACATTTAATTCGAAATTTGACATTAATAAGGGTTTGTTTAAATAATCCTATTTCAGTACTTATCTCAATTTTATTTCTTGTCGGCGAAATTTTCTTCCATTTTTTTTCTTATTACATTTCACGCTCTTCTTTCTTGTTTGTATATTTGTATTTAAAATATGTAACGACAGAGACGTGCTTGAGGAAGTTGATTGGTTGTCTTTGGTTTATTTAATCTCTATCTTGCCAATTGTTCTATGTGTAATTGTAACAACTTTTTTCTCATGTTGGCTATGAAATGTTTTATGTGTTTCAGAATCATCCACTTTTTGTTCTCCACATCTTTTAGTGATCCTTCCATTTTTAGTCTGTCACCATCTTTGGGTAGTTTGTGGTTTGTGTTACTGTGGTCCGTTGTTGTCATTATTGACATCGGTTGTCAAAAAGCTGTATTACTTCCCTTCTCTCTTTGTTCTCCCATGGTTGCAGATATTTGAGGACGTCTATAACTGATTTTTTGCCGGGTGAGTCGACGACACCCCGGTATGTCTAACGCCGATGGGTGGCAGTGATCTAACCATCAAATGACCCGTCTGATCGTTTGGGGCATAACAAATATAAAGTAGTACCTTAAAATTGGGTGCCTCGACGATTTTGTATTAGCTATTTGTAAATACTGTTTAAAAGCGTGTGATCATATGATATATCTTTACTAAATTATATAAAAAGTATGATTAAAGTAAACAATATCAACTTTAAATTATAATTGCAATATTTAATGAGACGTGTGGCTTTTAGCATTTACTTAAAATTGCTTATTATTATTCGAAGTACGTCAATTAATGGACTATCTAATCTGATTAAGCCAATTCAGAATTTATCATCAATAACGAAAGTCAAAATAGAGCCGCCTCAGCTCGAGACATATTCGTATTTACCTTAAATTGCTTTTAAAATTAAAAGAAAAATTTTATTAATTACATACAAGTTAAATTTAAACTTACAACGTAGTAATGAGTGATTATTAGTTAATATCGTAAAGGTGTTGTAGACCGGGGCGGCGGACTTGCGAATTATAGTGTAATTAATAGATCATCTAACGATTAGTTGCAACAAAGTTGGCGAGTGGTCGCTGTGGTGTGCGCGGGGGTTTATTAGGGCCGATCATGTTACAACGGTGCTGTTGGAAACATTGAATTATTTAGCATTTTTTATCTATGCAAAACATATTAAATGATCTGTTTTTTAATATATACCGTCATGTCTATACTTCTCAAATAAAACCCCAACATGCAACAGGTGACTTTATAACGTTATTGAGTTGGCTACTAGTTTTTTCCTCAGCTTTACCCGCGTGATATGTTGCTAAAAAGTAATCTATGTGTTATTCCAGACTATAAATTAACTCTGTACTGAATTTCGTCCAAATATGTGTAGTAATTCTTTCGTGAGGAGTAACAACCATCTATTCAACGTTATAAATTCGTATTTCGCGTAATAATAGGACGATGAAGAAGCTTAAAGGTTATAATGGCACTTAATCGGTTATCTGGGTAAAAAGATAATTATTCTTGTACCTTATACTACCAGATAAAAATATTCTTCATTTAAATAAATGGACACTTACTCACCTGCCAGTTAAATAAAACAAAAGATATTTATATTGAAAAATAAACACAGAATTGGCTATTTTAAGATTAACGTATGATCAATGCAACAATTTGAATTTAAATCTGTACACTAACATTTTTTAGATAAATGTTGCAGATACCTAAATAATGTTAAAAATGTTGATGTAATTCAATCTCAAACGTAAGCTAACTAGGTACTTATTGCTACATTTATGTCGGTAGTCTGAAATTCTTCTTTTGTTGCATATTACTTCCTTCTAATGCATTACCACAATTTGATTATAATGAATCAGTAAACAATTAAATATGTATCAATCAAACAATTTATCATTTATCAATCAAATAATTTATCATTTATCAACCAAATAATATCTCATTTATCAATCAAACAATATATTATTTATCAATCAAACAATTTAACGGTAATCAATCATAGAATTTAGCAATTATGAATCAAAGAACGCATGAATTAGGAGATACAATGTCAGTAAACAATACAAAATGAGGATATTAACAACGCAGGAGTAAGTTAATACATTAATTATAATAGCTAAATATTTCATTTTGTGGTTTTTAATAATATATTTCTGCCTGCAATACCGTATCTGAAGAAAAGTGTTTATTTCTTTGTATTTAAAGACAAATGTCGAGTTATACATAGGTAGGACAATAAAATCTGTTCAATACACTATATTATTTATTTCCATTGCTTTAAATATAAATATATGTATTTATATTTTATTAACAATACAAACCTATTTAGGTGCACAAAAAGTCATCAATAAATTTCTGAAATGAAATGAAAACTATTTATTTTGTTATACGAACGAACAGCTCACTTAAAGTCAAAAGTTAGCAATAGAAAGTCTCTACAACAATTAAGAAATTAATAACAAAATATTTAAAAGAAAATAACATAAAAAAAGGAAAATTGAAAGCAACTAAAATCTGCGGTACATACATCTATTGTTCATAGCTGGTAGCAACACAAATTTAAAATATATTACCTATTATAGTACACAAAATTACAAGTGTTATAGAATGTAAGATACTTCTTTCATTTCCCTCAAGAATCAATCACACTCTTTTAGTTGGTAGGAAGGTCGCTTCATTAGTTTTAATGGTGGATAAAAGTTCAATTAAACTCTATCTAAACCATCGATCTCATTATAAAATATTGTAACTAAATCTTTCTTACATATACCATATTTTGTCTTATACCGTGAACTGAATAAAAATTAAAAACTTCAAGTAGGTAGGTCAGTTATATTGACAATGTATTTTTAATGAAAGAAAGATTTGAAATTTAACGCAACTTTAAAGGAAATATGCATTTTTATTTTATGTTTGTGTTTCTCAAAGTTCTCAAGGTTCAACCAAATTTAATTATGTAATTTTTCAAAGGTGTATTAGGGAAAAGATTTTATATTCCAAGTTTGACTTGTAAAGTATCAAAATTAGTGACACATTAAACTGAGCACTAGGCTGTAAGCGCTATTTTATTGTTTTTAAACTATGAAACAAAAACCTATGGACATATTATTTTTAAACGATCTTATTTTGAAATGAAATGAAATGAAAAATATTTATTTCGTTTTTGGAACCAATAGCTCACTTAACGAAAGACAAAAATTAACAATAAAAAAACCCTATATCAGTTAAATACAAACACAAAACATTTTAAAGAAAATTATGATATTATGAATATTATGAATAAGTTATGATATTAATCAAATTATGCTTTAAATAAAATGCAATACTGAGCCCCAATTTCTCAACAATACAAAAAAAAACCGCAGATAATTCTTAGTGAAATTGAAAAAGATTAGATAAAGTAACGAAAATTAACTTAAACTTCATTGTTATGGTATAGGTTATATTTTTTATATTATTTCCAATTTATTTAACTATTACTTTAAACGATTTTTTTGTAATAGTTTCCATATCAATAGAAATTAATAGTTTGTATATTAACAATATTTTTATACCATTTTATAACAAGAAATTATGGGTTTTATTTACCAACTAATGCGGATTTTTTCTAAATTTACTCATATAACTGTTCATTTCTCTCTACTCGTAATCTTATCTAACCTAAACTTTAAATAAAACAATATAATATCTGAAACAATATGATATCTGAAACAATATAATATCTGAAACAATATAATATTTGAAACAATTGAAAGTTACAAAACATTTAATATTACCTTAATTAAAAGAGTAATAAATATGTACCTACCTATTCTACTTAAGTATCTAGGTATACTGAAAATATTATGAAGACTTAAATTATATCTACTTAAAATGCAGTAGAAACTTTATTTACCACAGAATCCTCATAGCATTTCAAACACGGCTGTATAAAAATGAATTTCTTTCATTATGTTATAATATTAAATATTTAAAAAAAATGTAACCACGGCGCATCACCGACTTCTCACTAATGACGAGTAAACGATAGCGATAAACTATTTAAGTTAAGTGATAGACGAGGTAATGCGATTTGTGTCAAGGTACCTAATAGTTGTATATAAAGCTTGCTCTTCGCGTTCAGCAGTCGGATCTGACCAATAAAAACTGTTCTGTTCCTTAGGTATATGTTTATGAATGTTATTATCAAAAATATAAGTGAGATGTTAATCTGGGCGCGAGGCAGCGTCGCGGCGTCCGCTGAGACGATCTCGAATATTATTGTAATTTACTAAGTTATTGACATCGAGGTCTGTTTGTTTCGCTCAATTCGCTTCTCGTTTTTCGACGACTGTATAGCGAGTACCTATTATACGAATTAGTAGCAGTAGGCCCTCGAGAGAGATTGTAAAAATGTATATTATAAAATGCAAATTGTAAATATGATATCGACTTACATTACAGTCATTAAAGTAAATTGTTAATAAAATTATATTCGTAAACAAAACATTTTGTATTATTTCATATCTCGACTCATTAACATACCTAAATATGTCGTTCGAGTATTCGTTAGACATGTATATTTGTTAACACATGAATTTATCAAAAATTTAACATAGATAGGTACCTACCCGTATTATAAAAAATTAATATACCTTCCTTCTACATATAATATGTATAACGCTATGATAAAGGTATGACTGTTAATATTGAACTGATAAGATAAATCCAAGTTAAAAAATATAAAAAGCAAGTGAGGTATTTAACATCCGGAATTGCGCTGAAAAGGCACATATATTAAAATTATTTATCTAGTTAAAATGATTATCAATACTCAATAATTTTGTTTTTTAATGTCACTATGTTTTTAACCTGATAACTATTTAGTTTACACAATCAAAAATGGTTCAGTCTAAAACATTAAGTGCAAGACAATTCGCTACAGTATTATTAAATTTTTTTATCGTGAAATTGTTTTTAAAATTAAAAATTATCCAATTTTTTTTTACTGAAATTTGTTTTGTCGTACACCTATGTACATATGTTCATAAAATCGATTAGCTATGTCAATGTTTGTCTCACAAAGCATATTTCAAATATAAAAGTTTAAATAAGAGTTGTCTACTTCAATCCTAATAAAATCGAAAAGCATATCGCAATACAAATGTATGAGCTATGTATTTGTACTTCTTTGAAATTGTGCCATACTAACTTGTGAATTTTGTATGGAAAAAATCCAGATCGAATATGCACCGAGTAAAGATAGTGTTAGATGGCACTGTGGGTGGACAAATAACAGCACAACACTATAGACGCGGGTATACGCCCCCATCCCTAGTGCAAGTTTGAATTAAACTAAATGAAATATTTATTTTTATTGTTTTCTATTACTCTGTATTACAAAATCAGATTTCTTTATATTCTTTATTATAATAAAACAACACTTAATACTTTTTTTATTATGATACTAAATAAATATATTTAAGTCGGAATAAACGTTATCTTGGCAAGTAACGCTATAAAATAGATATAAGATAACTACTAAAGATAGGATTAGAATGTCTGACCACTTTTACAAGACGAACATTTCTTACTACGATCTACTAACGTAACAATTATAGTAACGAGGAATTCATTTAGCTTACATCACAACTTATTATTGCTTGTAGACTTTTATTTTATCTGTGAGCAATGAAATAAAAATATTTAATGTTCCTAGTGAACGAAGCAAAACAAGAATTCGAAAATCGAACATTATTTTTTATTTGATGAAGTGCGATAGATGTAGACGGTACCATTTTAATTTCGAACTCGAATTGAGTTTTTTGAATCGATGTGTAATTAATATTTGAAAATCGAATAATTATTATAAGTAAGGAACTACCGACTCGTAAACCTACCTAGCATTTCTCTACGTCACACTATGTTGGCTGTTAGAGGATGCCAATAGTCATTAAGCACGCCCATTGTATCTCCCGAGTATAAGGTGATACAATAAAAACTAAATAAATAAAATATATCATTATCTAGTCAGGTATACCATGAACAAAACTGTAATAAGATCTTCACTTTAAATTTGATGTGTTCGGGACCCTGTCTATCTTGAGGGCACAATGAGGAAACATAAGGCTGTATCTGTAGCATCAGATCCTATATTGCCACACACAATACAACAGTTTGGCCACATCGATATGTTTTAAACTCCATTAAAAATAAAGAAATTTATATAATTCCGACATTTCCTGCCTCTATCAGATCTGAATCACTTTGTTAATAGGAAAAAGTTGCAACACTACATTTGTTATTTTTTTTATTAGCCAAAAAAATAATGGAAGATGTTTTATATTTGTTTATTTCCAGAACATTTTCAAAGTACACATACCTAATACCTTCATTACTTTTTAAGGTGAAGAACGTTCTTCAGTTTATTAATGGTAAAATTTTGAATTAAATTTCTTTGGTAAATTAACAAAGATATTTAAACAAGGTTTGGGTTTACTAAATTATTAAAAACACAAGCTTTAATTATGTCATAATACGAAGAAACACAAAATTTCGTAACTGTATTGTTAATCGTTGAGGAGTTCCCTTGTCTGGAGCCAATCCTGAACGTAGTATCAGGCTATGCTTATCAAAATGCATTGTCAGCGATTTGAAGCAGTGTGCTGAATTCCAACTCCGTTAAAGTGGGTCTAATAAAGCTTGTAAGATTTAACCCGTAACAAACAAATATACTTACTAACGTACTCTGCAATTAAAATTAAAACTTTGTTATAGAAAGAGTAAATTTAAAATATAAATGGGTACATACTAAAATGTTTCTTTTTTATATCTTATAAATTTGTGCTTGACCACTATCCCATCTGATGGTAGATAAACGGCAATTTGGTCTTATCTATCTATTAAAGTGAAGTATATTTCATTTGAGTATGTAGGTATGTAACCATATATCTTTGTGATTTCATATCTTTTTAGAACTGGTACCACGGAGATTATATTGTCAGAACACATGTTGTCGTAGATCAATTGATGATTTGTTACATGAGATTTAAATAGTTATTGGACGAAAATATTACAAACTAAAGCCTTAAAATTTAGAATTTAATTGTTAAAATCGATTTTTTACGTGTATCAGTCATTGTTACATGTCTCAAGGAATCGAACCGAAATTGTGACGACGTAGCTAAAGTACCACGAGAGAAAAAATCTGGAGTAAAAAATCCCGGCAAGCTTTAAAAATAAGAACGAATCAGCTGGTAATTACCAGGACTGGCATGCCCTTTGCCGCTAATCGGATACAGTCAATCCTAAATCAGACCTTTTGTAGAATTTGAATGTCATTCCTGAACTTATCCATCATGAGAGAGATTCCATTTCAATTTTGCGTCGCAGAGATGGTCAGAAATGTGGCTGCGAGCTGCTCGAGTGGCCGCCTGCTCTTATAAGGAGGTCGGGTACTCTCAAGAATATCTAAAGGAATGATTGAATAATGAGTTCCTTTTAATTAAACTCTTATGGTAATGAGCGGACGACTGCCCTTAATCACTTTTCTAACATGGCTATGTATAATCTGTGCGATTGTCTGTCTGGTCTGACTTGAATTAAAAAGATAATTAGTAATCTTAGGACAAAAAATTCTGTAAAAATTGTGCATTAGATACGTCGTTTACGATTCTGCTTTGTGACACTTAGACGTTGAATTTTAATAGTGTTCTGCTTTTAACTGTTTTAGTTAATTAGTTAGTTTCTTGATTAGGTGTTGATTTGTATTACTTGTTTTATCAGGGCGACATTATCGCACAGGCGACAAGGTCCTTTTTACAAGCTCTTATTTAACTTGCGGTGTATGTTTGTATATCAGTATGTTAGTATATTTGTTTGTTACGGGTCAAATCGTCTTTTATTTAACTTGCAGTGTATGTTTTGTATATTAGTATATTTGTTTGTTACGGGTCAAATCTTGCAAGCCTCATTAGACCCACTTCCTCTTACACTACGGAACGGATTTTTTTCATAAAGTTTTCATCTTAATGACAATGCATTTTTATGACAAGCATGATCTGATACTACGTTCAGGAGTGGCTCCAGACAAGGGAACTCCTCACATCAACAATATAGTAATGAAAATTTGTGTGTTTCTTTGTATTATGGATCTGTAATGAAAAATTGTGTTTTTAAAGTAATAAACCATGTTTTTATTTACTGATTGAAATAAAAACAAAAAAGAAATTAACTTAATTCTTCTGATATTATAAATTGCAAAAGTTTTTGAGTACGGGTGAATCGATGTTTGGTGTTTTAACCAAAAACTGCTGAACGGATCTGAATGAAATTTGCTACAGAGATAAAATATAGTGTGGAATACATATATACTTCCACATTGTCCGCTTTTTATCAACATCGAGGCAGGCAAAGTCGCGGGCGGAAAGTTGTTACATTATATAGTCTTAACATAGGTAAATTAATATTATAATAAAACATATGGGATCAATTAAAATACAGAATCGAGCAATAGGCAGAAAGTTATAATATACACATATTACAGCTCTCAAACTAAACAGCTCTAAAAATAAGTATTACTGTCAAACAACTTATATATTTGACATGTCACAAAAACACAATGTTTTATTTAAATAATTAAAAATATAATCAGCTCGTCGTATCTACTCGTGTAGACACCACGAATAAAGGAACCGCCGGCATGTCTGCTCACCTTCTTTCACTATGACATTATAACAACTTGGCCTAACTATGTCACATACAAAATAGTACGTAGATTCCTACGAACGTGACACATGGATAAATAAATAAATATATATAAATTACATGATTCTTTTGTAAACTAAGATGGTGATTAGTATTCTTTTTTTGTGATTAATTTTCGGTGTTTTACTGACCTAAATATATATTTTTAAAAAGACTAGGTAGCTTCTCTTTATACTACATATATAATACGCACAACCTCAACATATATAATACGTCCAATCTCTAAATATATAATAGGTATAATTTTTTACAGGATAATTTCATTTTTTATCCATGTTTGTAAGTGTATTCATTTAAATTTGTGCTGTTTCGCATAATACAATTCTATTAAGGAGATATTTAAATTCTTATAAACTGTATAAAGCTCATATGAAATAAATGATAGGAGTTTGAATTTATTAGTAACGCAAACATACTAGCTTGCAGACCATTCACACTGCGTCGCTTCACTTACTTAGGCCGTTTGAAGCTCAGGGTATTTTAAAGCACATAGGCCTTTTGAAGTTTATAGGCCTTAAAAAGTACAAATGGTTTTTTAAGCACATAAGAAAGTTTCTTGGAGCACATGTATTTTTATATTGAATGCGTCCGTCGGGATGTTACAGCTTTAATCAATTTGGTAGCTACCTACTATAAAGGTAGGAAAACAACATATGTATTATGTTAACATTAAATTATTTATTTAAAGTAAGTTTACATAAAGTCAAGTCAAGAGTGAATAGGATTTTATTAAATTAGTGCGCTTTACCATCAAAGGTTTCGTCGCCATTTACCATCAGGTGGTTACGTAGTCAAGCTTATAGAATATACTATAAAAAAAGATAGTAGATAGAGTAGTTATATCGCAATATTCTATTTATATTTTTGTTTTAGGTTTAAGATTTTGAAACAAGCTCTACAAATTTTATATAAGGGGTCTCCATTTAAAAATTCCGTACAAAAAATAGATACTTATTGAAACAATTGTTTCCACATTTTTTAAATAATACTTCGGCCACATAGCTTATTTAGTAAAAGACAGAGATTAATGGTAACTTAAATCATTCCTTAGTACAGAATGTCTATAGATTAGTACAAGTTCTGTTTAAATATGATGTCGGTATCGTATACGTTGATTTCTTTTAAATGCTTTATTACGGACAAGAAGATTCATGTGTTAGTAATAACTTAGAAACTATGTTAGTTAAGAATAAAATAAAATCAATAAATTAATATAAAATTAAATTACAATGATTAAAATTAAATACAAAAATAAATTAATATACGATAAATGAAAATAAATAACTTTGCTAAATTTTTTTTTATCGCCTGCAATTGAAACTAGCTTCCCGGCTATGAACGCTTCACGGTAACGGCTCATAGTCCGATTGCCTTGGCCCGAAGCGATTGAGAAACACTGTCCAGTCTATTTAAGGATGGATGACCGCTAGTATCAAAATTTGAGCACCTCCGACTGAAAAAATTCTAAAGCAAATTTATTAACACATATTTCCAATGCTCTTTACGTTGGCAAACACAAATGCCAAATTACCGTCCGTCCGTTCAGTTCGTCTCTTCTATCAAAGAACAAGAAGGAATAAATCGAGTGAGAGAACCCGCAAAACAATACTTGTATAATGTAACACCACTAACTAATTAGGAGCACACTATATACAGCTGAGGAGCAGGCCTCAATATTTATGTTAATTCAACAAAAAATGTATCGTTTACCGATAGGAAATATAATTAACTGATTTGTGTAAGACTTAGGCTCTGAGCCTTCTTTCGCAACACCCGCTATAACTTTTACATATTTCGGTAACGAAATACTGTATCTAGAGGTAATAAATAATTAATAGCTATACTAAATCCTGTCAATTTTATCATCTTCATGGTGACTGATCGGTAAGGATTTCAATTATAGGTTAAATAAACGTTTTAACAGGGATCGTTAAATAGGTATCGTAGCTTATTAACTACAGTAAATATTGTAATTCAAATTCTTTATTTGAATTAAATTACAAAAAATTCTTACTGGCTGGTTTCAATGAAAAAAATCGATCACTGCAAAATAAAATATATAAGTATTTTATTAAGCAAAAATAAGTATATCAAATTAAGTAGAAGGCAACTTTTATTTACTATTATGTGTCTTGTTTGTTTAAATATGTTTTTGTAGCATGTAAATAGTTGCTAATATATGTGTATCTACTTGTGTATTAGCTACTGACAAATATAACTAATAATAATTAATAATTAGATATTCTGTAGAGTCTTGCTTGGGTTTGCTGTACATTGTAGGAGATGACCCAAAGCACACTGGATGTCCGCTCCTTTTAAGATATTAATTAATAAAATGAAATCTCATATAAACCATTTTTTTCTACGATTCGTTAATGGTTCTTATCCCCTGGTATTAAAATTATATTGTTTGTGTTTACAATATGTTTAACAAGCAGCTACCTATTATATATACATTAAAACGTGAGGTAAGTCCGACCATTATTATTTTTTATTTTAATTGATTGTAATAAAGTATTTTAGTGCCTAATTACTATCAGCACATCGTTCCAAACTCGCGTAGATTAACTTTTTTAATCTGTAACCGGGCGCGCTGTCAAATTTCGAACGCATTCGATGTAAGTACTTTTTTTTTAATTTTTTGTCGAGTGTTGGGCAAAAAGTAAAGCTGGGCGTCGATCTGGACACGTTAATTGCAACTCAAATAAATTAACGGACGTATCGTTGGCTAATGAGCCTCTAACGGATAGACTGTTTTTGTATGAGTATCGAAGGCACGGACCTGAAGATCATTGATTTTGATGTAGGTTGGGTGCATAACTACATTTTCAAAATTTTGTTTAAAATTAATGTCCAAGAAGAGTTTTTGTAGTTATAAGTAGATACGTATTAGAAAAATTAGTACAAATTTGCTAGGGGTTAATCTACGTTTATTTTTACAGGCTACTTATAATTTAAGTAGGTGAATGTTAGTAAGTAAACAAAGGAATCTCCAAAAATTCTCAATTTCAATATTCATTACTTGTGGCATTCTTGTTCGTCATATTTTTTATTGTTTTAAACACAATGTATTTAGATACCTACCTACTTACGTCAGTTTTAACTTTAAATGTCTGATTCATCTACACATTGTCATATTGTTATTGTATCAAAACATCTGTCAAAATGTTAATTACAATAGAGCCATTAAAGTAAGCAGAGAGCAAACAATATTGTCTTAATTTTTTATCCATGGCGCGTAGGCCTATTGGCGTCTGGTCCGTATCGAGTTCCCGCGCCCGCGCCGCTGTCACGTACTTTGACAGCTCGTAATAGTTTTTTTTGTATTATTTTTAAACATAATTCTATTCAGCCGAGCTGTCTTGTTTTTATTACTTGACAAAATACTGGAGATGCGTCCGATTAAGTCTATTGGTTTTACTGTTTGTTTTCTTGCTGACGTTTGTCTACATATCCTATTGTGAGTCTAAATCTTGACGATGCTCTTACGACGTCTGATAGGGGCTTAGCCTGCTTGTGAATGTATCTCGATTTAAGTAAGTCGACATGAAAATAAAATAACTATGAACAAAAAGAAATAGTTGAAAAATAAAATAATTTGTAATGTTTTTACTTATAAATGTGTAGGTTACATTTTGATACCGTTTTTTACCTCTGTACATTTTTTGTATTGGTTAAAGTTGCATATTTGGGGGTAATAAAGTGCCTCAGGTACACACTGAGGTATAAGGTAGGTATGATGAAAATACAAATTATAGTAGGTACTATGCGTTTAATTTGAAAAACATTCAATATTACGACATAGGTTGATACACAAATTGTATCTACAATATATTATTATTATTTTAAAATATATATATGTATATATATTGTTAGTTGTTTTTGACGTATATATATATCTATATATATTATTATTTTAACAGTTTTTTTGTTAAAAAGTATTTTTTCAGGAAACACAGGAAGCGAGAGAAGAAAATATCCACAAAAATTTGAAAATCGAATGAAAATGACGATTTTAATTAGAAAACTAGACTAGTTGTCTGAATCACGAGTGTTGAGTTGCGACAATGATGTAGGTCCATTGTTGCGACTGAATTAAAAAAGTTCACTGTATTTGACATCCCTCAAATAACCACTGTTTCCCGCCTCACGGCCAAAATGGCCACTTGTTTAGATAATTAGTTTGCAAGCCGGAGGCGGAACTATGATTGATCGTGCTTTGGTCATCCATCAAGTGACGTGTGTTTGGGCACGCGAATCCACGGCGGTGACCACCCGAAGATCAAACAGCTGATACCATGATAACCGTGGATTTGTACGGGGCTCGCGTGATGTGAACCAATGTGGATGTACTCGTATAATTTATATTTTGACTAGAAATTGCTCTCGCTTCGCTTCGCAAGGAGAATTGGGCAGTGGTTTCAGAATTGCCAAAAAAATTTTAATCTATTATCCCGCGGGAACAAAGCAGTTTTCTGGAATAAATCTTATATCTGTTGTCCTTACATAAGCTACAAACATGCAAAAATTCGTCTAAATTGGTCGATTGGTTTCGGAGTTGCGATACAAATTTTAACCTTAACAGTTAAAATTACGTAACCTTAACAGGTTAAAATTTGTAACAGGATAATTTCTGCAGGAACTAAGTCATTTCCTGATATACATGTATATTCTATAACCATTCTCAGGTTTTACGCTACGACTATGCCATGTTTTATCTAAATCTGTGCAGTGGTTTTTGCGTCAAGTACGAACAGACAATAAATAAAATAAATATGTTTTGGTCTCCATATCTCCCTGTATCAAAATTTTTATAAAAGACCTAATGTACAGAATTGACCCCGTTACAATTTTACTATTAGTTTAGGTATAAATTTAGGATTATTTAATATGTTTGGTCATTTTCAAACTGTGATTTAGTTTTGTTGTAATTTAGAAATTTTAATATGTATAAATTTTACTCCTGCACTGATGAAGGACTTTTATTATCTGTACAGTTTAGTAAAAGTTATTACGAGTAGTACGTACAGTTTTATCTCAATAAAAATATTTGTTCCTGTGTATATGTATGTATTGTACTATATATCGTTGATTTAAAGAAATTACCTATATATAAAAGCTATTTATTATGTAGTTCCTAAACACTTGGTCGTATTTGGAGCTTACTAGATAGGAGAGAGGCGTGCAGATGACTAAGCGGAAGCATGCCCTCCTTGTCACTCTTCCCATGTTTGTTTATGGTGTTCGTTGCGTTATTTTTAAGATTTTAATTTTATTTTTTATTTATTGATTTATCGAATTTTTATAGATTATCTATATATTATTTTTAGGCAGTATAGATATATATATATAGTTATAACTAATGAGAATTGTAAGCGTCGGCATGTTGTATTTGTAAACCTATTACTGAGCATAAACAACTCAGAAGAATTGAAGGCATATTATTGTTAAACAGCCTCTTACAGAACAAAAATATTTGTCGCAGTAAGGAGCTACTTAAGGGACAAAACGCTTAAATGCTACAATTGAATAACAGTCAATCCAGGGGTTGTAATGTTGGGGCGCAATAAAGTTGTTGTGAGAACCAACATTGCTTCCGCGAGTGCTGCACCCCTGACAGTTTTCGCTATTTAATTTACAGGCGGGGGAGGATTGGAATTATTAAAATGTTTATCATTTATTATTTACCGTACACCTAACGTAAAAACTGTTATTTAAATAAATAAAAAGAAGCGGAATAAAATATTTATTTCCGGGAACTAACAACTACTGAGAAAATTTCTGTTTGATGAGAATTTTTTTTTTAACTTTTGTATTTCTAGATTTAAGTGAGTAAAATATATGATTACTGTGATGGCCAATTTGTTATTATTACATACCTTTATAGGTAGTAGAAGATATTAAGTATACCAGTGCTAATAACTGACCACAATCCTACAGGATGGTAAGTGATACTGTAGGTATTACTGGGTGGTAAAGCAGATTTAGAGAGAGGCTCAGGTAGGTATTCACTATGACTCGAAAACTTGTACCTACATTGTATTGCCTATGAAGACATTGATGTGTGAAGATGTTGATGGTGAAACGAAATGCAAAGTAATATCTTCAAACTGAATGCGGATGTTTCGAATCTTGTTAGGAAAAAGCATCTATTAAAATAATTATAAATGAAAAGAGGAGTTTTATTTTGTATATCTTGTCCTTAAGAGTTAAGTTATAAATACATACATTTATATCCTGCAAACTGAAGTAGGTATATAGGTAGAGGTAAGCAACTTGTTTGTGGTTTCATTCCAAGTGAGTTTTATTATATGGCAAAAATGGGACAGCTGATAGTAAGTGGCTACCGTTATCCACTGATATTAGAAGTTTGAAGAAGATAAATCAATAAATAAGAAGACAGAGTTGCGTTTGATTTGAGATGTTAGTGGCGAAACCTAGAATTCGATTTTTAAAATACTACATGACGACTATAACACTACCTCGGATTATACATATGTAAACATTTTAAACATTTTATAGATGTTGTTTAATTGGGCTTCAACGCATTGGTGGCATTCTTTAATTTCAGATTAACGATGTGGTCTGGACGAGTTCGTCTAAATCTATCGTTACTCGAAATTAAAATAATAATAATAAAAAACTCGTATTCAGCTGAGCACTAACAAAATTAAAAATCTTTAGCTTAATTATCAAGTATAGTAATTCAAGCTAGTTTTCCATCGTTTGGGCCACAGCCGGCTTCCATTTTCAATTAATCTTTATTTGTGTAAGGAGGCCCGCAGTCCGTTTACAGTGTTTGCGTACTATATTGAACTTCGCGCGGGATTTCCCGGGGGACAGTGTCAACTTCTAGATGACACCTTCTACACTTTGGGGATATTAATTGCCGGTAAAAAAGGGAATAATCATATGTAATTGTTTTATAACGTTTACTGTAACTGAGCTTCAAATTCTATTTTATCAATCTGTAGAAAGGAGAGCATGATCGAATATCTCAATTGAGAGTGACCTGTATGAGGACGGAGAATCGACTTTTTAAGGTCCGCTCGGTCTTCTTACGCCGTGCCTCGCTATATTAAGTTTAGTCCTACCGCCCGCGCGCCCTACACGTCTTTGGAGCGGCACTGTCATTATTTTTGAGTAAGTACTATATGTGAATAACTAAGTAGGATTCGTGGGCGAATATTTTTCTTAGCTTGGCGAGCATGGAGGAATAAGAAAATTGGATTATTTTAATGCAAGAGAATTATATGAAAATAACTTCATTAACCTTTTTTAATATCGGCATAGAAAATTTTGGAGATATGGATTAGCTGATAAAGTATTCTGAAGAACGACTGCCAGGTCGACTAGTACCCACATAAATACAATTCTTCATACCGCCCTATTCTATTTTTTATCAATAGTTTTAATATCATATAGGTAAGTATGTTATAATATACCTTCGTACATATTTATTTGTCTTCTACCCACATCGTACAACCTACATAATACTGGCGTCTTCACTTGACTCTATTGAACGACATGGCCGAGGTCAATCTCCGATATGTATGTGTGGTGGTAAGTAGGTAGGTATAGTATGAGGGGCTCTCAAACATCCGTACCCCAGTGGCCTACAGCCCGGGGCGGTGCCGACCCCAAATATTACCACATTCTCCGAGCGATACTTATTACAACCTATAAGTATAAAAATAAGAGTCAGATGTTATAAGTATTTGTACCTACCTACAGTTGTTAATGAGCCCGCCTGCGAACTAGGGGTACCAGGTTCAGGACCCAGTGTGGGTCTTATGAAGATGAATATTTATTCCTATGAAGTCTTGTGAATATGAATGTGTTTTATTTGGAATACCTATATGTGTTTTTTCATGCCTTCTGCGGCATAGGGAATATTTGGTACAAACTTACGTGGGGTTATAATTTTGTACCAAATCGTTTAAGCGTTTGATTCAACCGCTTATTTTCCTCATAATTTTTAAAAGCAGAGGATGTTGCGCCGTGTTGGGGCGGCTCAGAATACAAGCTCAAATCCTGGGACGAGGATGTTGTGAAAAGCATACAGAAGTCATCTGCTTGGTGGTGTGGGTTCGCGGAAGGATTGTTATCTTTTTGTGAAGCCCGTCTGGCTGGCTACCACCCACTTGTTGGATTCAGCCGCCAAACGATTAGTCGTGTTCCGGCTGGGGGCTTGAGATCCAGTTTCCCCTTTATTTTCTCCCCGTCCTTTATCCATCCTCCCGCCCAGACAAACGAGCAGACGGGTCACCTGATGGTAAGTGAAGACCACCGCCCATGGACATTTGGAATACCAGGGGTATCACCAATGCGTTGCCGGCCAAGGAGGAAACGACGGAACCGTGTCTTGAATGCCCCATGTCATAGCTATCAGGGAACACTGATGCAGGGAGTTCGTTCCATAGTTTACACGTACGAGGCAGAAAATGCCGCAAATATCGAACTGTAAACAAACGCCATGAATCCAGGTGGTGTTGGTAGACATTTTTTTTAAATATGTTTAAGTACCTTCTTAATTAAAATTTAAATGATTTTAATTCCTTCAAACAACTACTAGGATACAGACAAGATATAGGTACTGTTTCAAAATACCGCAATATTTAATATAGAAAGCATTAATACTGACAATAAATGAATCACTCACACTAGTTTATAATTTATTCTGATAAAACATTGAATCATATTTTAACAATAGACAAGTCAAAAATCAATGGATGAATCATAGTGTTTATGATTGAAAAACGATTGATTCGTTGTAGGATGGATGGAGGATGGTTGGGGAGAGGGGGCGAGAGGGCGGACGAGCGGATATTAAAATAGCGCAAAACCTATTGCGCTTAAAATTAGTTTATACGCGTTTTAATTTTGTTAAAATCTGATAAGCGTTGACAAAGTTGTAAGCTTACGTATTGTGGGTATTTTGTGTATAAGTCAATTGACTGACGGACATTTAAATAGCACGGAATATAGAATAGAATAAAGAGCACGGATCACTTCTCAGAAGGCCATAGTCCACCACATTGGCCAAGTGCCGATTGGCAGACTTCACACACCTTTGAGTTTTGCAAACTCCCCGGCATACAGGTTTCCTCACGATGTTTTCCTTCACC
>DWJZ01002823.1:0-18434 GCA_018249125.1 Asbolis capucinus
TTACAAATATTAATATTACATATATTATTATTATTATTAATGACGGGGGGAAACGGGAAGAATAACAGATTTATTATATTCTAGGGTCCGCCCGCGGCTTCGCTCGCGTGGTATGTTGATAAAACGTAATCTGTATGTTATTCCATATTACAATCTATCCCTGTGTCAAATTTCATTGAGATCCATTCAATAGTTTATGCGAGAAGGAGTAACAAACATACATTCATACAACTTTCAAAATTATTATTACCTTTTGCATGTCAAAAGAATTATCGAAATCTATTGACACAGTCCGGAGATATGAAGTAAGTTAAAATTTTTCGAATTCTTGTAATATTTCTAAAAATTAAACAAATTCTTAAAAAAAATAATTATTATGTTATTCCAAAATTAATTTATTCAAATTTATAATATTAATATGGATTGTCTGGTATCGTACACCGTCTAGATGTCGCCACAGACTTAAGAAAATGTAGATACATTACCGAGACGTAGACAAACTCTTACCAGGATGTAGACACAATGAGTGCAGATGAAGCCCACGATGAGAGTTCCCACGGCTCCCACCGCCAGACCAGCATTCTTGAACGCTGCCGGCATGGCCAGAATACCCGACCCTAGTGACGACTTCAGGAGATGGACCAGTGAGCCAATTGTTCTGAAAAAAATATCATTACAAACATCTGTGCTTTAGCTGACTGCATATAAATGACACATTACTGAGCACGAGTGGCTCTTACCTGAGGAGAGAGGAGACCTAGGGCATATTCCAATGAGTATGGATTCCATGGATTGGTAGAGAGGTTAAGGGACAACCCTAGGGTCGGAAGTTTTTTCCGTCCAAAGACGGAATGGCTTGATTCTGGAACGGAATTGCTCTCGAACAAGAACTACCGGGACTCACGGCTACCGGGACGACCGAAGCACGGGAGTATTCATGAATTATATGCGGTCACTCAGCCTCCTATTGACCGTGCCCGCTGTAGCTTAACCTTTTCAATCGCTTAGATCTCTTATTTCATGAAGAAACATATCATAGTCTAACATGCTGATCAAATAAAAACCACCAGATTTCACGCATCTTGGAAAACCCTGTGGGAAACTCAGAGAGCAGGTTTCCTCACGATGTTTTCCTTCACCAAAATGATAATTAACAGTATTATACAACCTTGAAAATTAAAGGCAGGAATCGAACCCAGAACCTCCCGTTCGAAAGACCAACACAAAGTCCAAACTGTATTACCGTTAAGACTACAGAAAATGCGACTTAAATGTAGACATTAGACACTTGAATGAATTTTACTAATTATAATGTCACAACAAATTTAGCACTGAGTTAGTGTATAATGAACTAGTCTAAAATTATTATAAGTCTTTAGAGGTTTTGTTATTGTTTTACTAAGTGTACTCAACTATTTTTAAATGTTCTATTTTTAATGCCTCAGAGTCGTTAATGCTTACCTAAATACCTGATTCGTATTATATTTTGTATACAGTTTTGTAGTAGGAAACTATTTATGTAACCTTTAACGTCTAAGTGTAGTTGTTTTAGAAATAAATACGTTTGAATTTGAAAGCGAACTTGCGTTAAATAGAATTTGCTTAGTGTTTTATTCTGAAGTATTGCCCTAAGGTATAGGAGTTATGGAATTTAAATTACACATAAAGTTTATAAGACTTTGTATAACCTGTACGAGAAAACTTTAAACGATAATTATAAAGTTAAAATTGCTTTATACTATTTGATTTCTAGTGAGAAATGAGAGAGAAAGAGAAAGTAGTATGATTTGGGACTGTTTTGTACATATTATTTGAAGATTCCATCATTGTAGCCCATAACAGACCCACTGTTGGGCTCGGGTCTCCTCTCACGCTGGTCATGTGGCAACTGAAAATCAGTTTCTAATCCGCATGTAACTTTGAATGTTAGAAGTGCGCGTGGATTTGAACCCAGGTCCTCCCGACCGAGAGACCAGCGATCAAACCACTAGGCTCACTACTTCAACCTTTTGAATACTTAACCATTCACAAAAGTAGAGAATACTTTGGCATACTAATTTTTAAGTACCTACTAGTGTGTTGTTTGTCCGTTAATTAGGCGTCGTTTAAAATTGGCATTTTCATTTTAATTTTTTATTTTAAATTATAGGAAACGTTTAAACTTAAACATGTTTGAATGTAAACAGGTACTCATAGTTATAATTTGCTGATATTTCGGCAGTTTTGTCGTGGCCATGATGCAACTGAAAACCATGCTACATAAAGAAATCGTGAGTACCCGTACACGTTTAGTATACGCGCCAATGGAAATTTTTATGAAAGTTTAAAAATAATGCAGAAGTATATTTTGACCCTTTTATATACCAATTATTCTGTTTTTAATACTAATATCACTTTATAAATGGTATCCGTGAATATCTTTAGTCTTTTTCGTTTAACTGTATTTGCTAAAATACATATGAATCAATAATAATTAATCGAAGTTGATTTTTAACACTTTTCGAAAGTTAAACTACGCAATAGTTTCAACAAATCCCTATGGTAGACTTGGAAGAAGATGCTGCAAGAAAGTGCCAAGGAGTTCTTTATTTATCTATAACTAGCTGTACCCGGCTGCGTTGTTCCACATGAACTTGTCAACCAAATAAAAACTCATGTTGAAAAAAATCCAAAAAAGAATTCTTAGGTGGCTTTATTTTAAACAATATGATTACCAGGTTGGCTTCCCTACTATTAATCCAACCATTTTTCTTTTGGGAATGTTAGGATATGACACCTTAGAGCTAAGAAGAGAAAGAAGTAGTTGATGGAGTATTTATACCAACTGCTTAAAGGTGATATATCGAACCCAATTTTTCTAAAATTGATATTGTTCAACGTCCCGGACAAGTATTTATTCTCGTCGAAGAAAGCCATTTGCAGTTCCAAACTATACATAGATTGGTTGTTGTAAAGCAATCACCTATGGTGGGTGCTTTGATGTTACTAAATGGCTTGGGATCCCAATCTCCACTTATCTAATTCTACACCCACTGTATTTCGTACATCGGCCAAAAAGTTTATCGAACTTATAAGACGCAATCTGTAATGTTTACTTAGTATGTATAAATAAATAATTTTGATACTAAAACTTTTTCCAGAGAATTCTGAACAAAGTTGCTAAAGACATCCGTCTGTCACATACCATTTCAAAGTCTATAAAGGACAAATAAACAAACTTATAAACAAACAAACATTCAGTTTAAATATATATATATTATATTGTATTTATCGCGAGAATTAAAAAATATCACTTGAAATCTGTCTTAATATTAATAAAAACAACAGAAAACTTTCTTAATTTGTAAATAATATATTTGTAAAAAATCGTTAGAGTATTACTTAATTTTGTGTCTCGTATATCCGTTATGGTATAAGAGGCTATAATAATTATGTTAATATGAAATCTCTGCCAGAACTGGTATTGTGTTCACAACCAGATCTAGATTTAGCCTTTTTATTGAGGTTAGGCAAAAAATTGTTTTGCTAATATGTCCAGCACCGTTTTTAGATTTTATTATTACATGCTTTTATTTAACTTGCAGTGTATGTTTATATATTAGTATATTTAGTTTGTTACAGGTCAAATCTTGCAAGCTTAATTAGACCCACTTTTTCGATTTTTTTATAAAGTTTTCGTCCTGATGACAATGCATTTTTATGAAAAGCATGACCTGACACTACGTTCAGGATTGACGAAACTCCGACAAGTAATAGGTTGTCAACCAGTTAAATATGCATTATTAGAGATAACTCAAAAACTGCCCGTCAGATGTCGCACAAAATGGCAGTATGCGGCAAGTTCTGGCTATTTAATAAAAAAATAATCATCTAAGTCGGTGAATCCAATATAAAATTATGAACGAACATTAAGTCAAAACAAAAGAAAAAAAACCCAAAATTCATCCGTCAGATGTCCTTAAAAAAACGGGACCACATCGCACAAGCTTTCGATCAAAAAAAATTTTTTCAAAATTAGTCCGCTCACTAAAAGTTCTGAGGTCATTAAAAAAAAAATACACACGAATTGTCGGCAAAAAAATCTCGATTGTGGTACTTAGTAACAGGTAGAGTTATAATATAAAAAAATGCACCATAGAACCCTGTATTAGTTCTTATCTCAAAAAAAACCATTTGAATTTGAATAAACTGCTTTAAAATATTACATATATATATTTATAAAAAGCATTCGCTACATCACTCCACCAATCTGCATCAATCTGCAGCGTGGTGAAGTATGCTACGGAACCTCCTCAATATGAAGAGAGATCCGTGTTCAGTACTAAGCCATCGATGGTTCAAGCAATTTGCTTATAATAACATAATCCACAGGGAGTGTCGAAAAAGGCAAAAATAATATTTGATTTTGGCGTAAATTGAATTGGGGAGAAGATAAAATGACCCTTGATTTTAAGAAATAATTTATCAAGGAAGAAGATGAAGCGGTGAATTTAAAGTTTATATTTCCGGAGTCATTTTCGAGTTTGATAGCTTGTGGCAATAATTTATTAAACTTGGTTGAATGGTCTACAAACTTCGCAATTTGGTTTCAATTAAATGGTATTGGTGTTGGGCGTGAAACTTCAACTTTAAAGATGTTCCTAAGTAATTTATAATGTAAACCTAATAGCCTCGGTGTATCGTGATGGTGTTAGGCAAGAGTGGGCAATCGAAAAGGGTGTTTGCTAGAAAATTCTCCACAAATCTGCGCTTCAGAGGGCTTGTGTAACTGGCAGTCCGGTAGACGGGTATTATTTTACAAATTATCTAAACAAATAAATATAATTGGAGTATGTTTGCATTATTATTCGTTTGTAGTATTATAAAATCTCCAGTCGCAGGTCTGCTGGAAGAAATTTCGTAAGAGATAACTTCTGTATATCATATCTTTATATGTATTCTCTATAATCTCTTCTTTTGTACGTCCCTGTTAATATTATAAATGCGAAAGTAACTCTGTCTGTCTGCCTGTCTGTTTGTTACGCTTTCACACCTAAACCACTGAACCGATTTTGATGAAACTTGGTACAGAAATAGAGTTGATCCTCAGAAAGACTTAAAACCGTATCATATATTTGGAACTAATTCACATACATATATAGAGCAGCATTTCGACCACCACCCATCACCACGTGAACGAAGTCAAGGGCAAAAGCTAGTTATAATAAACAAATACAATAACCGCTTTTTATTAAACGCATGTGTGAATAAGGTCCATATACAAAAACAACATTTTTGTCTGTCTGTCTGTCACATTATAATCTTACATTATATGTGATGAACATACGCTATAAAATATTTTCAATAACATTATGGTTCCGTATGAAAACTTCGAAATGAATACCTTATATTGCGTACTCGGCATAAATTTGTTGATAACATAGCAAAATACCTACTACAGTTTTATAGATAACTTTAACAACTAAGATAACAAATAAGTTCGCGACACCATATGTCTTACTGTGACAGTAATGTCACAATAACTACTTTTTTGTGGTACTTCCGAATCAAAGCGAGGGACGGAGCTTTAAAATATTACTTTTGTATTGAAAGCGACAAGAAAGATCTTCCAGGAGGCTTAGGGCCTGTCAAAGTAGAGTAAATGGGTCTTACTGTCCAATTTCGATTCGAGGCCAGATTACATACATACAAATATGTACATGTGACAAATTTTGTTGAATGTTGAGATGTCGACCGATTCTCGTTTTACCAATTTCAAAGTCGTTAAAGTTCAAAAGTCGTTCCATTGCAGCTGGGATTTGGTATTCACATTTTTACTAACTGCGGTTTATTAAAAATTCAACTCTATATGATCGATTTACAGTTGAAATTTGGTTGACGAACAATTTTCGGATTCATTTCATTTATATTATTTGTTCTTCAATAGACTAGTGTGAAAGATGTATGAAGTTGTATAAGTGTGTATGATGTATGAAGTTGTATAAATGTGCATGATGTATGAAGTTGTATAAATGTGTATGATGTATGAAGTTGTATAAATGTGTATGGTGTATGAGGTTGTATGAGTGTGTACTTACGAATTGGGATGCTCAACTTTTCTGTGCTCGAAGGGGTTGTAAGCTTTTTCATTTATAATTTCTTTAGATCCCAAACTTAGTGTTGATTGAAACCCAGGATTCGTCGCTAAGTTTGCTCTGAAAAAAATGGCGTAATAAAAATATTGATATAATATTTTTTTTACTTTCTATAAATTAGTGCTTGACCACTATCCCACCTGATTGTAAGTGGCGATGTGGTTTTAGATGGTAAAGCTCACTAATTTAGTAATAACCTCTTCATTCTTGACTTGAAGACACTTAAATTGTAATCGACAGGAAACACTGACGTTGGTAACTTATTCTATTTCTTCCCGGTACATATGATGAAAGAGGACGCAAAGCGCGTGGTTCGTACTAGCGGAATGTCTACGACGAAGGGATGGATACCGGCCGTTTGTCGACTCGTTCGATGATGGAACGATTATTATTAATTATTATATTTAGTTGTTAAAATTAGCAGAATCGCTATAAAAAACGCCCTATCGTGGCAACCATTTTTAAGTTATAAATAGGCAAAGAAGGGGACCAGTCACCTGATGGTAAGATCACCGCCTCCTATGGCCATTAACAACACCAGTCACCTAACCGTTTCCAACCATTGAACTAATAAAACCGCGGGTCTATTACGTATCTTGCGAACGGAAAGCAATCACGAAAATTTCGCGATAAATGCTAGCAGATCGCAAATTTGTGTTACGTATTACAGACAATCTTATTTTTTATTAGGTATTAGCGCTAATTGCGACGCAAAATGTGCACAGTCCTAATCAGCGAGAGTTTTGCAAGCAATAAAAAATATCGTATTACATACGGTAATAACATATTTCTTGACTTATAACAATAAATTGTGTAATCGTTGCTGATCGTTTGCTGCCTGCTTAATACATATATCCAAATTTTAGCTAATAGGCCTAACGCACGCGCGGGGATATATCTTTGCCAATAGCAGTTGTCCATCCATTTTCTAACAACACTGTTGCATATCTTACTTTATTTCAGTAAATTGATACCTCTTATGTACATATAAGGGTCATAACGGGAAATCACAAATTTTCAACACTGGTTCTCAAAGTTTCAATTTGATATATTCTGTACATGCTAAGTGAAGGTTATCAAACTTTATACAGTTACCGCGACACGTATATAATATATT
This sequence comes from Asbolis capucinus, assembly GCA_018249125.1. NCBI lineage: Eukaryota > Metazoa > Arthropoda > Insecta > Lepidoptera > Hesperiidae > Asbolis > Asbolis capucinus. The sequence continues at coordinate 7,252 of DWJZ01002823.1, forward strand.
TAATCATTTCAGTGCATGTCCTTAATTATTGTAAAAGGAAGCCTTTGACATAAAAATTTAATTTGCTCAAATTGCATTGACCATGTACGTCGAAATAGCAACAAACAAAAAAACGAAACACTTTACTGTGCACATAAGAAGAAACAGTACAAAAATAATCTCAAGAATATTTTGTGAAAGACGGTTTTGTTGTTAAACAGGAAAATATTCCAGAAAAACTTTAAAGATTAAAGATTTATTTAATATCAAATTAAAAATAACATAACAAAATGATATTGTTCGTAAACAGCAGCAACAGTTGACAAACTGTGTCGCTACTGTTTACGCCGCCTCACAGTACAACATAATATACAATATTATAAATACAAACGAATAACGTAACATATAACTATAATTAACAATATAAAATAGTAGTAAAAGAATAAAGGGAAAAAGCGTAAGTGTATATGTGGATATGTGGAAGCATGCTTGTGTTACGTTTGTGTATGAATAAATGTGTGTGTGTGTGCATGCGAGTGTGAGTGTGAGAAGTCTGCCAATCTGTACTTGGCCAGCGTGGTAGACTATGGCCTTAGCCTTCTCATTCAGAGAAGAGACCCGTGTTCAATAGTGGGCCGTGATGAGTTGAAATAATGAATCCACATCGCACCAAGCCGCGAGCATGCTCCGGCAACCTCCTCTACAGGCAAGTGACATTAACTAGGTCGTCAATGAATACATGTCAATACAAATGCCGTAGCTCTGTAGTCGAACCTTTCAAATGCAAATTTGTGCAAATTCGTACTGAACCAGGATTAAATCCTGGCCGCTAATATCAAGCTTCAAATGGTTACGCCTTTCGCTTGTACGCTTTAAGTGATATTGTGTCGACACTTCGACAGCCCTTCAAGTGTTCTGTGTGTTCTACAGAGTTTGGCTCAGAGCTTCAGTTACTAACTTGTGCCTTCGGGCTACAGAATTAGGTGAAAGGGCGTTCATACCCACGCTTGTACAACTTTGTTGAACTGATGTTGCATTGGTAATCATAAAGAAGTCTTATAAAGGGTAAAAGCAGAGATAACCCAGTGGTTTGAACGTTGGTCTCTGGACCAGGAGGTCCTGGATTCAAATCCTGAACGCACCTCTAATTTTCAAAGTTATGGGAACCAGAAGTTCATTATAACTAGCTAAGGTGAAGAAAAAGGTCGTGAGGAAACCTACACTGCTTAGAGTTCTCCATAATGTTCTCATAGGTGTGTGAAGTTCACCGATCCGGACCTGGCCAGCACGGCGGACTGTGACATACACCCCACAGAATATAAGTGAAAATCTGAGCCCAGAAGTGGGCAGTAATTGTGTACACACTTTTGTCTATAGCAGCGTTCATAGCCCAGCGGCTCGTTTCCATTGTAGGAGATCGAAATAGTTAATATGTGCTCAGGAATTTCTTTAGCCTTTTTTACTCCTCAAAATAGCACCTTTCCGAAACGGTGGTAGACCCAAAAAAGTGTTGACGTTCATAAGTGTATTTTTAATACCTTCGTGAGTAAATGAATTTTGACTTTGAAGCAACAGCGGCCGTTTGGTAAGAGGATCGGTGACCGCCGGTGGCAAAAAAATTATGCGTGCTTCCGTGCTTCCAAGAGCACGTAAGGCCATAAGACCCGATTGTAATCATTAGATACAATCGTTAAGCCTCGTCGGAGGCCTTTGCGCGGCATAGGTTGACCACTAACTTGGAGCCTTGACACCAAGGCCTTGGAGCAGCGTGGTGGAGTATACTTTAGGCCTACTCAGTATGAGGAAAGACCCGTGCTTAATAATGTTCCATTAAGCAATTGAAGCCAGGCCATTGTCAATAGCATTGTATTCTCTCTCCTTTCAAAGGTACTCGAACACATGCAAACAATTACTGATATTATTATTGTGTAATTCGTCGAATTTCCATGAATCTCCACTCAATCATGTATTTGATTTGCTTTCAGATGATCAAAAGGTACGAGTTCATATGAAATTCGATTCGATTGTGAATCGAATTGACTGAGATTGAATTGATCTTGTTGGTATCGAGCCCACAATTTTCGAGAAATGCAGTTTACCTTCTCACTCCGTTCAATATTTCACTTTGGCCTGTTGGTCTAGAAGTTATTAACCTGACTATTAAGCCGGAGGTCTTATGTTCGGAACCTATCCAAAACAAACTAATCTAAGATGAGCAGGAATGTTTTTTCTGTGTTTGGGTGTAATAAACATTTATAAGAATATAATGAAAATAAATAATGTTTATTACAGTACAATCTAATGGTGTTTTTGGAATCAAATGGCCTTGTATTAGTTAATTTAAATATAATTTTTATTGCCTCAGCTATCACACTACGTAGACGTAGAGTAGCACCACCTTTTATCGCCTCGGCTGTCACACTACGGCGTAGACGTCGAGTAGCATAACCTATTTATTGCCTTAGATGTCACGCTACGGCGTAGATGTAGATTAGCATGACCTTTTATCGCCTCAGGTGGCACACTACGGCGTAGAGGTCGAGTAGTACAACCTTTTATCACCTCAGGTGACACACTACGGCGTAGACGTACATATAGTAGTACAACCTTTTATCACCTCAGGTGACACACTACGGCGTAGACGTACATATAGTAGTACAACCTTTTATCGCCACAAGTGTTTAACCTTTTTACTGCCTTAACTGTCACGCTACGGCGTAGAATTAAATTAGGACAATATTGAAACGTAAACAGGCAATATGTGTCTGTTATGTTGGAGGTGCAAGGAGCTGTGAATAATAGAACAGGTGTAAGTACATAACATTTGAGCAACATTGCACAGATTACAGCGCTGTGGCTGTGAATAATTCAACTGGAACCCGACACGTGTAGTGCACTTAGTGTCGAGTTGCCCGATTAGCTGCGACTTAGATCACTCAGCTGGAATAACACCAGTTTTATTCAACGGCATTTCTCAGACTGTTATAAATACTTAGAGAAGAATAAAAGGAACAACGATTTCTCTTTATCTCCCCGTCCTTCAGTCGTGATTATAATTCTTCTTCTATAGCCCGTTCTGAAGTGGTATATTGTTGGTGTTTAGGCTCCGTGTGTACAGTTGATTCCAGTTGCAGTTTCAGTGTACCGCTTCCTGTGTTTCTGTCACTTCCCTGCGCGTGTGAGTGTATTACGATCTTCGTAGCAGGCAACACGTCAGTGACACCCCAGACTGGTGCTGTTAATGTTCACGGTGGTTATCACTCGCCGCCGGGTGATCCGTGTGCTGGTTTGCCTGCTCACAGCAAAAGATAATTTAAGCTAAATTGATATCATTTATTCTCTATGAACATATAGTTCTTGGGATATATCACAGTCTCCTTAAGACTCCGTAAGAAAGAGGAGATAAAGAAGATATTTTCAGAAACTTCTACAAGGAGGCAAAGCAGACGGATCATCAGATGCTTACTGATCATCTTTATCAATAGAGATAACACCAGGGGCGTCGTCAAAGAATTGTCATTTAAAAAGGAAGTGACGGGCTGGCTTGAAGCGGGGAATACGGCTAGGGAGTTTCAGTACGCCAATACGGTTACTCAATCTATTATACAAATAGCTTCTTAAGTTTCTCAAAATAACTTATCAATGTAATTTTGATTAAATCAACGTAAATAATACAGTAAGAAATAATTACAGAACACAAAGAAACTTCATCAAACGGTTTCCAATAGCGATAGTCGAAACAAACGCGAAACCGTTACAGAATCAATCTAAGTTTATATTGGAACAATTTTATACAGTAACTTGTATTTACTTAATGTTCTATTGTAAAACATTCAAATTATTAATCCTCTTGTGTCAGACCTGGAGCTGATCGACATGAAACTGGCCAAGGATGTGTCTGGCCACCTTGCGTTATCTAGTTTATTCCTTAGTTAATCCTACTAATATTATAAATGCAAAAGTTTGTCAGGATGGATGAATTTTTGTTATTCCTTCACTCAAAAACTACTGGACCGATCTGGATGAAATTTTGAGATATATAGATTGTGGTCTGAAATAACACGTAGGCTATTTTTATCTATATAGGTACTTATCAAACAGGTGAAGCCGCGAGGTGAAACAAGCTGGCTACAATCTCATAAAAAACAATTACTTCTCATGATTAGGCGTTTTTAAGAAGTTAATCTAGAGCAGATACTAGCCTGTCATAAACATATATATATGTATATAGTATGTATGTTTCTATGGATAAATACAAAAAAAAAAATACTTATCTATTTGTGTAACATTAAACAAATATGAATACAGATCAAAAGAATGAAACCTATATGAATGTAAATTGAATAAAAGGGTTCGTTACTTTAGCTTTTCACGTTACAAAAATATAAAAGTATTTATTTTAAATTGTTGACAGCGTCCGGCTCAACATATATCACACTTATAGCGAAAATTTATAATTGACGGATCGCTACGGTACAATTCGTTGAAACATATACGTATATCGTGCTATTGAATTGGCAGCCTAACGATTTGAACGTCTCTCGAACAGGAGGTACCCAGTTCATATACAAACACAATTTATTTTCAAAAATGTGCATATTATAAGTTAATTATCGCTTGTTTCGGTGAAGGAAAACATCGTGAGGAAACCTGTACTCGGGAGAGATCTCCTTAAATTAACGTTCGCCAGCGTGGTGGACTGTGGCCTGTACTTTTAAGATTGTGAGGGGGAACGTTATGGTTCGCCTGCAGCACCGCCTGCGTCATTGTTGATAAAATATGAATTTAAAAAATCCATTAATTTAGCCGCGCCCCAGACACGACTTTTCCTAGGCTGATCTTGTCTTAGGCAAATACAAGAACCAACCTCGTTTCCCAGTTACATTGTAACAATAAAGTAGAAGTTTGCATTTTATTCGTGATCCATTAGTATTTTATTTCCGTTACAGACAATACGACGAAAGTTGAAATTTCTTTCGCTTTACAAACGTTTTTACGAGTGCCGTTTTACGCAATACGTTCAAATTGTTTCTTTATAGACCTTCATTTATTACTTCCAGCAACTCTTTCTTGAATGATTTATGTGGGGGAGTAGGGGGGGTGAGTGGATAAGATTTCTAAACTGGATCATTTGGTTATGTAGAAGATTAATTCAGTACATCGCAGCGATACAGATTGGTAATGTTGTATTGAATGAGTTCATCGTGTTTTAGAATAGTTTTTTAAAGTAAGAATTACTTTTTTTCTTATCAAGCCAGTAATCTCGTCGATACAGTTAACAAAAAGAGAAAAAAAACTATTCGAGGGAACTTAATTCATAAACAGATATACTATGTTTGTATGTATGTACAAATTAAAACTACTGATAAGACTACAGCTGTGTTCAACCATTATCTGTGTTTAACCTACAATGTTATGGGTTATAATAATAATAAGGTCCCTCGATAAGGTCCAGCACTCAGATAAGCCGATTTTTAATGCTGGCCTATAATACTGGCAGGTCGGTCTTAACATAATATAATAAAAAAAGCAGTGACACTGAGTTAATGACCACGTAAGTTAAAATATAAACAATTTCCAATTTCAAAAACCGTCACGAATTCTTTTTTGTGCAGGAAATACTGATGAAAGTCATTGATGGCCCACTACTGAGCATAAGGTTTCTCTTAACACCGAGGAGGCCTAAAGCACCCTCCACCACGTTGCTTCAATTGTCCACATTGGAGGAGTTAGTGACCGACGCAAGTGTCAAAAATGTTTACACTGCCCGAAGGCGCGTCTCTTAACATTTGCTATTAGGCAACATCGTTACAAAAGGCATGTTAAGTACCTTACAATAGATATCTTTAAATTATTTTTATTCAATAGCAACACCGTAGTAATTCTGTAACTTGATCGTAATACACATCATAAACTGCTGTGCGTCGTTCTAGTTTCTTTCATACGAAGAACTTTGTAAGCTAATCTGTTTTGTAATCCTCTTCTCCAAGAATAAAGGTTCAACTGGAGTATAATTATTAATGAAATTCCATGTACACAAAACAGATAACTAAAACAATACGTTGGCTGCGTGGCCTCAGAAGCACGAGAGCATTCATGAAAAGGCCACGAGCGGTCACCCATCGTCCTACCGACCGCGCCCGCTATTGCTTAACTCCACCGATCGTCCACAATCGACACAAGCCGCCGAGCTACAAACGCTCCTCATTATACTCCATTATAACCCTGTAATGTACAACGTCGCCGTCAAATCATGGAGCGGTCATCGTGTAATGAGGCGAGGGCAGCCATTAGCCCTAACGAGGGTACGATAATCTAGGGCAGAGCACAAATGTGTCACCTTCGTTCAAAGAATAAGTGTTTTTCTCCAAACTCCATTAATTTTGCTTTTATTTCCGATGAAACTCGATTAATTGCGAATAAATTTGTTTTTGTGCCCTCGATGACACCTGGTGTGAGTAAGTCTAATCGTCAGTGCTAATTAAACTTGCATATATTATAATTCCGATTGAAAATAATAAAGTTAGTACACTGTGTTACAACTCCCGTGCCCCTCATGATCGACACTACATCATTATAATGACGCTATATCTTCGATAATGAACAGCTTCCATTCAAACTTTTATCCCCATTTCAAGCATTTTTTATCGAGAAAAAGTAGCCTATGTCTGTCGACAAGTGTTATACTAGCAGAAGCTCGAACTGGAAGTCCTAGGATCAAATTTTATTACGAAGAATTAAAAGTTAATTATCACTTGTTTCAATTAATGAAAAAATCGTGAAAATCTCTGACACTTCTGAGAGTCCCCCGATAGTTTTTGAAGGTGAAAGTATCTAATCATGGGCAGTGTGGTCCCTCACAAGATGAAAGGAGACCAGAGCCCAGTAGTGGGATAGTTGTGGGTTGCAATGAACTCCAAAATTCTATTGTTTCTACCTTCCCCGTGCAGATCTCGCGACACGTGGCTGTCGCTTCCTCTACGGCCGGCAATACATTGGGGACCATCCAGTCGCTCGTTTCCTCTTCTTTTTACCGACTTCAAAAAACAAGGAGGCGCTCAATTGATGGGTATTTTTTTATATATGTTACCTCACAATTTTTTATTAAGCTGGACGGATTTTGAAATTTTTTTTTTATAATTTTGAGCGACATCTGACGGTTAGTTTTTGAGTTATCTTAAATAATGTTTACTCAACTGGTTACAACTACGTTAGCAAAGATCGTTTCATTACGTTACTTGTCCCGAGGCACTTAAAGCCGGTTTATTAAGGATTCAAAATGATTATTATTCGAAAATTTGCAAATCAGAGACGGTTGCACTAAAATGAAAAAAATAAACATACATACATAGGCGAATATACATAGTTATTAACATAAAAATGTAGTATATAAAAGCTAACGTGGAAAAATGTAGTAATTTTCACCTGCGGCGCGGTGTGGCCGGGAAGTTTCCCTGTCCGGTAACATGGCACAAATTAGTTTTGGATCCGCAATACATGTAACTAAGGACTTTTTGTGGACATTGTTTTCATCGCAGTTATTACAGAATTCAATTATTTCTCGCACGAGTTACAGTTACGAGTTTATTTTGTACTGTGTAATTAAGTTAAATACAACCAAATTAAGCTTTCATCTAAATGCAATGATCTTAAAAACCTCTACCATTGGTTTAATAACAATATAGTTAAGAAACAAAAGAGCCGACTGCGACAACCGACCATTAAATAATTGGTATGCATTTTAATTATTTGTGTTAAGTCACTAATACACACGTATATGGTATATCCCTATATTTTTTTGAAATAATCTTGTCGCGGCTTTCATTTCATGCCCACATTGCCTAGGTAAAAAAACAAACCTGTCCCGCCATTTTTCATTTTCAGGTGCCATTTTGAAAATAAATTCTGTGTCTCTACCTCAATTCTGTCGAATTCAATGACACCTGTCAACATCTGTCTAGTGGTTTTGACTGCAGGTCGTGTCAAAGAAACGGACATACATACCCACGACAAACATTACCTTCCTCCTGACGCAGTCGGGTAAAAACGACATAAACTTCAGATTACATCAATATAACAACTACAAAAGTATGACTAACATGACACGTCACAAAGTTACGCTACATTTCGTTACCTCGATCCGGTTACTAAGCCAGTGGCACCCGCATCTGTGAACGCCGGGCAGCCCTCCTGCTGACGGATTAACTTTGAAAGAGTTTGTCATTGAAATCCCTTAAACGGATTCCTTATGTACATTCTGTTGCGAATGTACATATTAGTTGGGAAATATTTCCTTCCTTATATTTCCATTGGATTCAATCTGTAAATAAAGCTACGACACTCTCCGAGCACTCTCCGAGCACTCTCCAAGGCGGATTGATGAACAAAACTAATATTATAAAGCTGAAGAGTTGAACGTGCGACTCTCGAAAATATACTGCTCCGAATTTATATACTTTTGTGCTAAATCGTTTTTTTACCGAGGAATGTTAAAGGATACTTTTTATCCCAAAAACCAGCTTTACGCCGGTGGGATAGCCGATTAAAATTACAATAGTAACTGTGAAACCACTGAAGTGAGCCCCCTGAAGTTGGGCATAATTGTATATTATACAACAGTATTACCGTAAAGATACTTTTTATCCCGGACAATGGCTTTAATCCCGCAAGATCGTAAGGAAAAAATTTATAATTTATATGGCAGAATAATGTAAAACAGCTAGTTAATATAATTGCGAAACTAACTCTGTGTCTGTCAAGCTACAGCAAACAGCTAAATAAATTTTGATTTAAATAGGTACAGGATAGGCTAGATTACAGTCTTTAAGGGTTCCAAATAAAAGATAAAATTTAAGCCTTCATGAAGATAGCACTAAGAAATAAATAAACAATAAAGAACATATACGTCAAAACTTTAAAATTTTTTGTATCCTGTATACCGATTATAACCCGTTACACTTTACTATTGGTACAAATTTGATTAAGGCATTCTGAATAGCTTTTTGACTCGCGGCGTGAGATAGGCTTGTGGCCCTTCGTGCCCTCGGACAATGGGCGGCGCTACCCTGAACACTAGACAGCTCGTTAAATTAATTAACTGAAGGGTTACATTGATAACCTGAGAGGGGAGACCGGGGAAATATTTATATTCGTCTTATTCGCGAATCCTGCGCTACTTCCTACTAATGTTTTAAATAAGAAAGTTTGTGAAGATGTTTGGCGGTATCTATTTAAGAATTTATTAACGGGTTGGGATAATTACTGAACTTGGTAAACAGATAGGATACATCCAGAAAATGAACTTAGGATAGATTTTATCCCGATTATGGGTTCTCTTAGGATGATTTGATGGTTCACATTCTTGTAAATTAATTAGTGAGTTTGAATGAAACCGGGCACGTGCACTAATCATGTTCTGAGTTATAATATAAATCCTGACATTTGGACAAAAGGGTTCCCTTGGGTTCAAACAACTTTTACAAAAATATTGGGTCCTATTGTAATTGGTCGATTTAACGTCCTATTAATATTATAAATGCGAAAGTTAGTGAGGAAACATTGATGGATATTTGTTACTCTTTCACGCAAAAATTACTGAAAATATTACTTTGAAAATAAGAGGTGCCGCAAGATTTGAACGCAAGGCTTCCCGTGAAACCGACATTCAAATCCTATCAAAGGTTTTATCCTATCAAGGGCTGTACTTATTTAATATAGTGGTCTAAAGGAACTAAATTGTAACCATCGAAATGGTTTCTCTGGTCACTGGTCTCGATAAAAGTTCTGTGCCACTTAAAATGGTTGAATAATTCAATCAAGCCGACATGAAATTGCTTTTGAAGAGGCTGTGGAGAAATGCTCTAATTTAACTTTAACCGAACATCCCCTCTACAGATCAGGGTTATATTGATAATTTAACTAAATTTGAATGTCTTTGTTGAATCTCTTGAATTTTCGTTCTAGTCCGAGGTCCCTGGTACATTGTTTTCATTACAATTATTGTAAAAAGCTTCATTTTGATGTGACCCAACTTTTTCTCTCGTAAAACTTCTCGATTGTGGTAGCTAGCAGGGGACGCAGGAAACAGTGTCTACTGCACCTCGGGAGACACCATGGTCCCCTGCAGTTTGTAGGACGACATGGCCGTCAGTCAGTTGCTGGCGTTTTTTAATTATGAGATCTTCAACGAAGTATCGCCTCTCTTCTTTCTTTGAGTTCCCCGAGCTTGTGGTCTACTTCGTGTCTAGCAGGCATGGCGTTATAACACCTCAGTCTGGTGTTGTTAATATCCGTGGACGGCGGTGATTACTTATAGACCCCAGACACAGGAAACTCACTGCTCTAGGACGGCTTGATGAGAAGGAGGATGATTAAAAGTTATGGAGGAACAAGAAGTGTATTTAAAATGGCATAAAACTCCACAGACGCAGGATCTAACGCCGCAAAAAGAGAGTAAATTTGTGTATGTTATGTAAACTAGAACTAAAAATATTCGTATCGTTTATTTCGGAGTTGGTAAGAGAATAAACTGCTAAATAATTTACAGGTGCTCGCCGCCGCCCGCTCCTGCTGCTCCGAACTAATAAAGTTTGCAGCAAAACGATGCCCGTCGTTTATGGTTTTCGTCTATGAATACTAAATTGTTCCTCTTATAATTTGTACGTCATTTAGTGGAAGATAATTTTACTAATATAACAATTAAAGTGAAAGTTTGTGAAGATGATTGTGTTTCCTTCACGTGGTAACCGTTAAACATATAGGATAGGGATAAACCACATGTAGGATATAAACGTAGGATAGATTTGATCCCGATTGTAGGTTCCCCTGGGATGACGTGCATGTTTATAAACGGATAAAGAAACTTGACACTGAGATACATAACTCTGGGATAACATATATGCTGCTTTTTACACATACAGACACTAGTAGCTAAATAAATAGACAAGTTGAGGAATAGGTGGTTCATAAAAATAATGGCACCATAGTCCACAGGCAGGCAGGTGAAAGAGGAATTTCAACGGTGTTTTTTGTGGACATCTGGCGGCGAAATAACAATGATTAATACTACATTATAATTGTTGTCGGAGTGCGCAAGTTGCAGGTGCCAGATAGATTAGAAGAGAACTAATTACAAGTTTTTATTTAACTTGCAGTGTATGTTTGTATATTATTATGTTAGTATATTTGTTTGTTACCGGTTAAAT
>DWJZ01002824.1:0-18433 GCA_018249125.1 Asbolis capucinus
GTTTTTAAACATTTTTAACAAACCTTGTTTATTTTATAAATGTTGAAGCCTCGCCAAACTAAGCGTTGGCTTGTATGGTAATCAGAAAGCTGATAAACGTACATACATATATATATTTAAATACATGCTTATATAAATATTTTACACCCAGAACAAACATTCCTGCTCATCACAGAAATATTTGACCTGGGAATCGAACGAACCGTTGTAGCAGTCAGGTTCACCAACCACTAGACCAACCGATCTATAAAAGACAGACAAAGTTTCCTGTTATTTTTATTCATTGGCCATAAAAAAGCTTAGGCGTTGATGGATGAGATTATTTTCACTATAATAATATTTCAGATCGTCCATGAATCTTTTGAAGTTTTTCCACTACATTTCTGGTTGACGTCATAGTTGATGTTGGTTTCGTTTTTATCAGCTCCGTGGGCGTACTCAATGACCCAGGGCGGTCAGAGGACCCTAGGTGCAGAAGACACAGGATGGGCAGGCGACCCAGGTAGGGACAAGTTAGTTTTCCTGGCGTAATACCGTGTCAAGCAGTGATGGCCTAGTAGTTAAAAATTCGGCCTCCTACTCGTGGGGTCCGGGTTCGAACCCAGCACGCAATTCTGACTATTCAGAGTTATGTGCGTTTTAAGACTGGAATATGTTGCCAGCGTCAGTGTTCCCGTTCAATTACAATGTAAATGTCTTCAAGTCAAAAGTGAATACGCTATTACTAAATTAGTGCGCCTTACCATCTAAAGCCACATCACCGCTTACCATCATAGTGGGATAGTGGGAAAGCAAAAAAAATGCAATTCCCTGCCTCGGCTGGGATTCCAACCCGCTCAACTGTCTTAGGCTTTAAAAATATCCTTGTATTTTATGCATCTTTCTTCATTGCCTCATCATTCCAATAACTGTCCCACTTGTGGGCTCGAGTCTCCTTTCGAGTAAGGGTACAGGCCACAGACCACCACGTTGGCCAAGTACGGATTGGTGGACTTCACATCTTTGAAAACTTTATAGAGAATATCAAGAGTGCAGGTTTCCTCACGATGTGTTCCTTCACCGTAACAAGTGATTAAAATTAACTTTTGATGCGCGCGTAACTTTGAAAATTAGAGAAGCACGCATATTTCAACTCAGGACCGTCCGTTCGAGAAATCCATTTTCACACCACTAGGCTACTGCTTCATTGGCTATCATATTCGTGGCAACCGCAACCAAACCAGATCCAAATGAAGCACCGTGCCCTGTGAAACACGGAAACGCTGGATATTTTTCTGATATATCGATCAAATTATTCTACGAAATATAATGACGCTGTTTCCAATTGCCATTTCATGCAGGCGATAAGCGGTCATTGAACTCACGGATGACGTCAACCGATTACAATTTGATATTGATATGCTTTATCAATATTATGCGTTCGTATTTTTATGTCACAACTTAATGCGTTAATTAAGGTGTTAATAAACAAAATGTACGTCCTGTTCCCGAGCATGGTGCCACTACCCAGGCAACATGGCCGTTGACCTAGGTTAATTTTTTACAGGTAAAAAACTGGCTTAGAATTATTACAGGCCAATAAACAGGACTTGTACTCGGTTGTCTAGGTCCTAGGCAATCTTAGACAATGTTGGGTTTCGTTTTTTATATCTTCGATCTACCATACGTCAGGACCTGGGTGCATCCGTCCAGTATTGGGTTACAAGGTCAGGTTACGTTGGATAAGAGTAGCGGATACAATCCGCTTTGAGCGGGGTATTCTTTGTAAAAAAATATTTTTACGAGCCATTTCAAGTTGTATGCAAGTTGTATGCACCTTAATACATTAAAAGGTATCTGCAATACAAAATACATGTGGATTATTGGCAGTAAAATTACATTGTATAGTATTATTGATATTCTCAACTTTTTGTAAGCTGTTGCTCTTCTTAACTTGCTTTTCCCAATTCACTCTATCTTTGATCACTCTATTGTTATAATGGAATCTTTATAGTCTTAAAATGTATGACAATACTGATGTCTAGATGAGGGACTTCTGTCTATAGATACTATTGTTATAAAATTGACGAAACTTTTTGAAAATGACTTAAATCGAAACTGAGTAATTTTTTTAACATGCACTGAAATTTAAATACAACTAATTAAAATTGAACAAAACGAAAAATATTTATTAATATATATTTCCATTATTTTTTATTTTACCAACAATTTAAAGCGTTTTTAGTTTAAATAAATAAATTATGTATAACAATAATATAACTGCACATGTCGAAAACCATATTTGTTTTAATAATACCAACCGAAAATTGCTTCGCTCTTCACCAAAACCACACCCAAGACCTGTAACACTAAACTGCGTGCACTATCTAAAGATCAACTAAAATTCCAGGTAAAAATAAATTAATTTCTTACGTAGAAAGCACACGAGCGAGTCTTGGAACTTATGTGTATGGATGTCTGTTCGTCTAGAAATAATTACCTTGGGTTTTTATTGGGAAAGTCCATTTTAAATGACTGATAGTCAGGTTGGAGAAAATGCGTTAAAAAGTATTCGATAAGTTATTTTACGTGACAGATTTATTTAATTTTACAGTCCTGTCACTTCGAGTTCGACTCCCAGCTGGGGCAGACAATTGTGTGCCAGATGACTGCTTGTTCGTGGTGTTATATTTTTTCCATGCCACCCATGACATAGAAAACCCGTATGCGGCAGGTATGAGTGAGTATATATATTTTTTTGTAAGAGTTATTTCAATAGTACTTTCTATCAGCGACCATTGAAATGCAATTAAACACTATCCCACAATTGGGATAAATCTAACGTATGTAAATTTCCGGGATGTGGTCTATCTGTGCGTCAAATTTCATTTTAAACTGTTCAACGGTTAGCGCCTTAAGATAAACATCCAAAACAACCAAAACAAACCAAACAAACATTAGTAGGAAATAGGATAGTAAGAAGTAGGATTAGTAGGATAATATTACTAGGATTAGTAGGATTTTAGAACATTAGTTCTAAGTGGTAATCGTACCCACGATTTCTGGATTAGCATTCAAGTTCACTAATCTTTAAACCGACAGGTCAGTAAAAGACAAGAACTGTCTGAACCTGCCAAATTCCAATTTTGGCGTCATCGATTACGAGGCACAACCCATGCCCTATAGTAGACCTTTGCTGTTGGGGCCATCTACTACTTAGTATTCTTTAAGTTGGTATATAATGACAAAATCCGAATTTAGTTGACATATTATGCTCCTTTGCAACTGAGCAGCAAATTGGCTGTAACCAAAACAACACCTTATCCCAAAGTCATAAAGTCCATAATCGCTAACAATCCATTATTTATACTGCATCTGACATATTGCCTGATCTCTGACACCAATCAAGAGCTCTTTACCATTATATAACCCGAATGAAAATCGAACGATAATTTACGAGACCATTGAGAGCTTTGTACCGATAACATCGGTCCATTCATGAAGACAAACGGTAATGTATACGTAGGTGTGCGATATGGTAATGGCATAATGTGTGATAGGTTATCGGAATACGGCTTTGATCTGTCAAAATTGTCATGTACCTATTTGGTTTGAGACTGCGTAGTTTGTTATTGATCATTTGCTATTATTGCGTAAGTTCTGGCTAATGGGCTACTCGGCTGGCCCTAAAGCATTGTATTGAGGGCCTGTTAAGACGTTAATCCCGGTTGTTATCGTTGGAAGACAGACGTCAACTTCCAGCACTTTGTACTAGAACCTGGACCAATCCGCGTTGAAGTAGCGTGTTGGAGTACACTCTAGGCCTCCTCAATATAGGCGGGACCAATGCTCAGTAGTGGGCCAAAAGTAGGCTCACGCCAGATATTTTCATGCACGACATTTTTTTCCATCGATGCCACCTGATAAAAGTGGCGATGATGTCTAAGATGTTGAGCTCACTAACTTAGTAAATGCCTACTTACTCTTCTCTTGAGGACTCCCATATTATACTTAGGCTCTATAATCCGACAAGTAATGTTATTCCGTCCTACAGAGTTATTAAAGACAAGAGATCTAACAATTACATGTAAAATTTAAAAAACAACTCAAGTAAATAAAAATATGCAAATTAAAAAGGCTAATTATTATTTTACATCTTTCTAAAACAAATCCTCGGTTTCTAATAAACACTAAAGGTAACAAACGAGCTTTAAAAAAATTAAAAATTCCAATACTAAAAGCATTATAACAGAAAACATTACACTTTCCGACCTTTTGGAGGTTCAACATACTGAATATGCAATTATGAAAAGTACTGGGGATGATTTTAACAAGGTACATTTTGCGGTACCCATAAAGAGGGTTTATCTTTAGTTCCCAAAAGCTAAGGTCTTTAAAATTCATGAGAGGCCCAAAACATCGTAATAACGATTAGAGATTAAATATTAATATCGCTTTTAGCGAGAACATTTCTGCTAAAATTACGGGATTTATACTCGTATTGGATAGGAGATAAAGTAAAATTCAAAATCCTGCTAATATTATAAATTTGAAATTTTCTGAGGATGGATGAATATCTAGATGGATGTTTGTTCCTACTTCACGCAAAAGCTACTAAATAGATATGAATGAAATTTAGCAAAAACAAGTTATAGTCTGCAATAACACGGAAGACACTTTTTATTAACACTCCACGTGGACGAAGCTGCTGGCGAAGGTTAGTTCTTTATAATAGAAATAAGTGATATACGAATAGATGAGAACTACATGGACAAGTGATTACCTAACTTACGCCATAATGGTATAAATACGCCAAATAACAAAAGAAAGAAAGAAAAAAGAAGAAAAGTCGAAGTTCCGAAACAACTAGTAGACCAACCTTCGTCACAGGTTTCCAACCTGCAATTGGGTTTAGGATTCAAAGCCGTTCCAATTCTGCTAATACACGATAGAAAATTTACGCTGTCTACAAGTGACAGAGTAACCAAGTTATTTAATAACCTGTTCCTTAGTCTACTCCGAGTCACGTAATTTTCATAAGTAAACAGATAAAATATTCAATTACGGCCCTCACTTCGAGGTCGGTGGCATTTGAATACGCTTCAGCAAAACGAAATTAGGTTTTAATATGCGCAACAACGGAGGCTAATTTCGCAAATGACCGCCAAATTATCGTTAAACACACGTCTGCCCTCGTCAGCGTTCCGTCAACATTTGAGAATTTCAGGGAGATCGTTCGAAATTCAAACGCGTTGTTCGCGCGTGATTGGTGGTCGTGATTTGGCGGGTACCCCCTTATTATGTGAGATGAAGTTATCAAATTTTGAAACAGAAAATTGTAGGTTCTGGACTCTCGCTTTCGTCAATGTTTACTTTGCGTGATATATAATTTTATTGGCCACGATTAAGACGTCCGACGGAATACAGGCCGTTGCTTTTATCGGGAATATTAAAGTACAATTAAGTTAGCTTTATGTTCGTTTAAAATTAGCATAATTATGTTAAAGAATTCAAAAGCGTGCATTAATAGTTTATTTTCGTGTAATTCAGTTATCTGCAAAGTAATTAAGTTAAGGATTCGCGACATACCATTAAAAAGTTAAAGTTCTGCATGCAAATATCGGGACCGCTTTAAAGCAATAATTTAGGCTTTAATGTTAGAAACATAAAACATGAATTTACGAAAACACTAAAATATTTTGAACTCGCTTTTTCCCGCGGCTACGTCCGCGTGAACCTTGTTATTAATTTCCCTACTTATATTATAAATGCGAAAGTAACTCTGTCTGTCTGTAACGCTTATACGCCTAAACCACTAAACCCATTTTGATGAAATTTGGTACAGAGATAGAGTTGACCCTGAGGAAGACCATTGACTACTGTTTATTGCGAAAAAAAGGGTTGAAGGATTAATAGACGGGATGAATATCCACTACAACATATAAGTAAATTTAGTTAGATAGATATCTATCTATAGAATTAACACAGTATTTCAAGTCTTAACAATTTGATACAAAACCATGCGATAATTTCTGCTAATTGATTTGTCGCACTCTGCATTTGATATTCAATGCTGCAGACACTGGTGTATTACGGTATTTTATGAAAGTACCAAGAAATAATCTTGTAGTAAAGCAGTACAGCCTACCGTTAGAATATTAGTCTATCAAACGAGAAGTCCCGCGTTCAAACCCTGTTGTGTGTGCACCTCTACTTTTTAAAAGTTATGTGCGTATTTTATCGTATCGTACCAACGTATCAATGACCAATCACTTGCTTTAGTGAAGGAAAATATCGTGAAGAATCTGCAGTTCTGATAGATCCATAAAGTTAATGTGTGGGAAGTTTACCGATCAATTGGCCAGCGTTGTGGACTATGGCCTAGACCGCTCGCCACTCACATTATTGGTAGTGGGACAATAATGAGTTGCAGTGGTGAATATTGTGATTCATGTGAATTTTATATGAAATGTTTTCGGCTTTAGAATCCGGATATTTTCCTATAGTTATAAATAAAACACGTACTTTTTATAACATTATGCGTTAAATCCAAATAAATATCTAGCTTGTCTCCCCTGGATCCTATTATTTCGGATAGGAACGCCCATCCTTTCATCAAACCACAATGTGCAGCAACACCATGAAGCATGTTATATTTTATACCATAAATAAGTTGTCGCTTGACTACTATCCAACCTGATGGTCAGGACGATGTATGGTTTGTTTCCTAGACCTTTTCGACTGTGTGACTCAGTACGTCATTATCAGGCCGGAGTCATTAAAGATATATCATGATCGAAGTTCAGCCGGTATCATCCATGTACTTGGGTCGAAATATCGGCACGAAAAACATACGTGAATAACATCGTGTGTACCCCTAACATACTATGACGTCAGTTGTATATTATTGAAAACGTTGACAAGTTAAAGATTGACTATTTTCCCACTCTAACTGCAACGTTCTCATTTTAACATTACTTTGCCCGACCTACCGCGTTGATCTGCACAACTGAAACATAATCCCATTTCACTGTCTTGTATGTATGTATGTATGTAATATGTATTGCATCTATCGAAGTAGGAAGATGAATGTTATTCCATAAAAAATGGTGTCATTTAAATAGATTAAAATTTTTATACTAAGATATATACTGTAAATCAGGGGTAAGCAACCTTTTGAATTGAAGGGCCAATTTTATTTTTTTACTAGAGGGCCGTACATATATTTTAATGTATATGTTTGGCAGGGATTTTTAATAGAAAAGAAACGGCGCAAGAAACTCCTTAGCTATGGGTTCATCTAAATATCGTAAAACTAACTACAACGGTTCATATTTACAAAGGAAATATATTGTATTCCTTGGAATCTATGTTTCTAAATTGTTTGTTTAAAATGGAATGAATAAAATTTGAATACATAGCCAATCGGAGCAACCCATTGGGTGTAAGCATTTGATTTGTGCATCATCGGAGCATCGAACCCGCGCCGGCGAGGCAATAAAACATTGAGATTTCGGATCTATTTGTTTGTACAGGGTGTTCCTTTCTAGGATACCGTTACAATAGTATCTATTAAGGTCCTTGCACATTATACTTATACAATATTTTAAAATTTTAAAAAAGTTAATTGTTTTTTACAAATATTTTTAGACGCTAAGACTGTAAGTGCTGTTGGAAGAAGAAGTTCGTTGCTAGGACTTGATGGAAGGAAATTTGTTGTCTTTTTCTAAAACCCGTCTTGTTGGCTACCACCTTGTTGCATTGAATCAGTCACCGGGTGTTGGCTGGGATCTCGAGCGGCAGCTTTTCTCTTTTTCTCCCTGTCCTTCAGGCATTCTTCTCCCTTTCCTCTTCTATCACTCCTCCTGGTGTTATTGGTGCACATGTCCATATGTTGCTGGTGGACCTGAAGTCAGTTGGCTTCGTTATTAATTCCGATTGTTTCAGCGATGTACCGATTCCATTGTCTCTTTCTCATCGCGTACAATTCTATTACTTCCTTTCTAGCAGGCATTAACAACCCAGTTGGTGGCGGTGACCTTTTATCAGCAGCTGATTCGTTTGGTCGTTTGCTTGTAGTTAAAGCTACTGCTTAGTAATATTACTGAAGTTTAAAATACATCTTAATAAACAGGTTAAAGTGAATACAATTGTTTATGTCTAGGACCCCGTCGGAGCGTGCTTTGATCGTATCTATTAGTTGCTAACGGTGTTGCCAGCGCCGTAAACTAGCTTAAACTGATTTTAATAACGGCCGCCGGTGGTGTAGTGTGGATGTGACTTTATATTGTCTATGGTTAGAATAATAAACACACTATATACAGCACTAGGATTTCTTCTGTAGGAAAGCACCGATTAATAAAAGTCATGAACGGACAACAAATGTTTATGTGTCATATTTGTATCTGGAATCGAGTTCCTTAGCTTGACTTGCAATCCTAATTACCAAACTTATGAAACCTACATAGCTGTAATTTTGATATGATATCAATGTAAATGAATAAAAGTATTCAATTCTTGCAGTCAATTCTCCTAAACATGTGTTAGTGGCATGTATATGCGATTAAAATTAATATCTAAGAACGCAATATTGTTCACTCGGCTCCCAATCGATTCTGTATGTAATAAAAGTTTTATTTTCGCTCACTTGCCACAGGGTTCTATGTCCTGTTAAACAAGAAGAAGAGTAATTGCCGGTATAACAGGAAATACTAAGAATAAGTAGGTTTACTATACAACTAACGTGTTATCGGGATAAATAATATTCGGTGTTAGTAAACCATAAAGATTCTACTCGCATTCGACCGAATTTATTTTATTACCAGGGCGAGAGCTTAATTTGCGTGGTATGGTATTGGACTTGATTTTTTCCGAATTCCTCATTAATTATCATCTAATTCCAAACAGTTTACACAAAACTTTGACAAGTTATACACTAAACCCTCCCTCAAGAATCGTTATATATATACATATTGATAAAAACTACGTGAAAATCCATTCTGTAGATTTTGAGTTAATCATGATAAGAGGCGGTGAAGGGATTTTATTTTATGATATGTAATGATTTTCGGATAAGCGTATCCATAATATTCTTTTATAATTTTGAAATGTACCCTATTAAATCACAATAAATGAAAATATTTATATTTATTAGTTCAATATCATTATCTAGGTTGAATTATGTTGTTAATCGGCTATAAAGAGATTTTTTCTTGTGGAAGTCAATGGGCCACCCGGAACAAGCGTTCGGGGTTTTAAAATTATTGCACCCTGTGGGTTGGGTTTTTGTAATTTGACCGATGTAGCTTGGCCTAGCCTTGGTCACTACCAACACACTTCCCTGGGACACTTCCCGGCCTACGTAATGAGAATTCCTGGTTTCTTTGTCTGGAATACGTTTACTGACAGATGAATGTTTGTTCGCGGCTATAGATGTTGTTTGTGATGTGCGTTTTGAATTGTCTGTATTACCTGCAGCACAGGTAAATCTAAATATAAGTCTTTGTTTTTTTTTATAACATTATAGAAACTAATAGGAAGTGCCAAAAAGGCGACAAAATGTGAATGAAGAAGAATAAACACGAATGAAAAACGAAGGAATAAGAGGATTAAGCAAAAACAACTGGGAAAGAGAAAAAACTAGCAGGCAAAGAAAAACAAGAAACTAAAGAAAATATTAGAGAAAAAAAATATTGGAGACAGCAAGAAAAAAGGGAAATATTTACGAATAAACAAGGCTCGTGTAAACATCGCAAATGATCGTAAAGATCGGAAAAAGTGAAGAAAAAAATTAGAAAACCAAGAAAAACACAAAACAAGATTTAGAAAGGCAGAAAAGAGAAATAAGAAAAAACAGAAAATGTAGATATGTAACTATTCCACGGGCCACGCCAAAGGAATGCCTAAGTGTTTTCTTCTCTCGCATTCAACCAACCAGTTGGCTGTCGTATCAATCACAGCTAATTAATCTCAGTTACGTACCTCGCTGACTCGAATGTGGGTCGTGTGAACATCGCGAATGATGTTTATCGATATTGTCTAGTCAGCCGAATCGATTTCAGAATGAGTCGCATTCGATATTTGCTTCATTAACTCCTCTGACTTTGACTACGTTTTGGTTTATGTATTGTGATGTAAAATTGTATTCATAGATCATTAATAAAATGTACATATACATATAAACATATATATATGCTTTCTAAATTCAATTAAACTATTAGTTAGTAACTGAATACGCTAATATTACAAAGAAGATTTTTTTCATTTGTTTGTTGCTCAAAGAAACCGATTGTGAAAGTTCTTCAGGCATATACACAATGTTTTTTTTATTTTTACATTCACGCGTTAACCGTTGAACGGATAACGATTAAACTTGGCACACGGATAGATCACATCCAGATAATTAACGTAGGATAGATTTTATCCCTGGGATGAATTGGACATTTATGTCTATAGCTAAATCAGTGATTTAAAGTTTAAATGAAACTGAACTACTAAACGGAAAGGCACATAGGTAAATATAATGGAATAACACATAGGCTATATATCAAATCAAGCGTAGCCGCGGTTAAAAACTAGTCAATTATTACGTTAAAAAGGTATATTCATATTGTTATTCGACACCTATAATTCGCTACAAGATACATATATATTCGTAACAAGACCGTTTAAACCAGAAAAATCGTTTAACAAAAATGTCGCGGACGAAAACAGATCGTAAATCTGAGATCGGAGATCGAACACAATCAGATCTGATATATATCTTCCAATAAGTACATATCGGTGTTCAAACCGTTTGTTTGTCACACGTGACTGTATTAAATCTTGCGAAATGTCCGGTTTCATTTCAAAAGAAACCGAATTACAATGTTGGTCCACCCGTTGCTCTAAACTAAGCGCTGAAGGGAATATAAAGTCCATATCGACGATACATATAGTGGGTATATCAAGCTTAAAATAGCGTCATTTTTGTCATGTGTACACGCCGAAAAATTACGAGTGAATTAGCAAACACCAGGAGTTTCCCATCGCCAACACGTTGCGGAAAGGAAGCGACAAACGCACTTGACCGACTCCAAGTCAAATCTTTGAGGGAACACCGTTGGAGGAATTACGTTTTCTATTTTCTACGTTTTATATTTTTTACTAAGTTCTATAGTTTCTATATATTCACGTACCTAGTAAATATGACGTGAAAATGAAACTAGAAAGAAAACCACATAGTCGTGCCCTAAGAACAAAAATCAAATAAATTTTTATTATTTACTAGAGTCCACCAGCGACTTCTCCCGTATTCTACGTCAACAAAAAGCATCCTTTGTGTTATTTCAGACTCTAATCTATCTCTGTACCAAATTTCATTCAGATCCGTTCAGTAATTTTTGCGTGAACATAACAAACATCACCCCAACGAACTTTCACAATTATAATATTAGTAGAATAACATCAACTTAGAAGACATAGTGGTTCCACATCGAATTATTGACCTTACTGATATTAATTTTAACTTTATCGGGAACAAGATAAAGTAACGTGGATTAATTAGATGGTTAAACTTGAGATGACATAATAATAAGACATTAATTACCGAGATCCTTCACGTACTTTCTAAAAGGATGTTTTTTTGTGTTTACAAGTAAAGAAAGTTTTTGATATCCCTTTAACAATGTGAGTACGAGGCCTGATTCAACGGTATCACAGGATTTATTATGTAAAATGGATTGGGTAGCCATTTGATGTTTTGGTTCAATGTAGATTATTGTAGCTGGCAACACGTACAATTTGAATTATATATCAGTGTCAATCGTCAAGAAATATATTTTTGGCGCTTAATTTTAACAAGATTAGCTTGCCCTTTATTTTTTATGTATGTACGAGTAATCATTATATTTGAGTTCTGTGGCGGACAGATAGACAACGAAAGAAATTTATGAAAATTACATTATTTTATAAAAAATATCTGTTATTAGATAGTCTTTAAGTACACTTCAGTAAATTGCGTTAAAAGTACAATCGCTTCAGCTTTGAAAATCGATAAAATAAAAAAAAATCTAGAATAATTTTCATTCAAACCCTTAAGGTGTAATGTCATGGAACGAAGTAAAAACAAACGTCAGCGTGACACCGATGACATTTCCCGCGTCGCACGGAATTGCACCTTAAGAATAAATGCATTATACAGATAATAAATACAGTTCGTGCTAGAATGAGATATCGGAGCGAGCGACATCGGAGCAGCTAATGAACGCGGTACCTTTGTCAATTCGGAACAGGCGAAAACGATAACGGTTTTTTAATGGAACCCAATTGGATGGGATATCGCTAAGTCCACTCTTTCTCAACCAGATTTGGGTTAGGTCAAAAATCTGAAAATAATCGGATTTGTTTAAGGTTTAAAAATATTTTGCATAATTGAATAGCCAATAACGCTAGAATGCAAGTTTGTATAAGTTGAAAAAAGTAAATGTTTTTTTTTTAAGAAAGTTCTTCATAAGATCCCGATCAATAATTATGAATATATGTAGTTATTTTTTTTTACACCAAAAATACATCGTAACAAGAATATAAAAAATCTGTAATTATAATTTCGCTGTAGGAAATGAGCAATTTCAAGCTATTCACATCGATATAAAATATTTTTTTTTATTTTTTCACATAAAATAAACTCAGAGATATTTATCTATTATAAGTGATGAAACGTGCACTGGATGCACCGATCCGTGGTTTTTAATGTATACTTATGACTTAGTACTTTGCAATGCATATTATAAAAAAAATCGGTTAATGTTCGTATACATATCTGAACTAATTAGATCAAAACCTAAGGGACACATGTTTTAGGTAGGCATTAAAATAATCTTATTGTGGAAGAACATCGTTAGTTTTTTTCACTTTCCTACCATCAATTTTCGTCGAGTTCTTGAGACTATTCGACGAGATATTATTTAGTCAGTCTGTAAATTAATCTGCTAGCTCAATTTGACCAACTTTCTAGTGTTTGAACGATAATGAATTTCGTATACTTGTGTTAATTGGATGACAATGCAATATAAGTATTTTTTTTTATTTTTTTTTTCTGAAAGCTTACAGTGTCAAACAATAGGATACAATATGTTACTCAGTATTTTACATATTATTTCTTTTAGCTATGCCATAGAAGTGCTCTGAACGTAGAACCTGAAGTTGCTGGATATGAAACTTGAAATGAAATGATGCAATCCTCTCAAGTTTGGGTTTACTTATTTAATTTGGCTTTGAAAAGACTACTCTTAAATTATATCCTGGGTCTGGATGATGACGACGGAAAGTGTCAAGGACAAAAGCGTGTTTTCTTTTTAATTTGGCTTCAACCCAATGTTGGCCAGCTATTGAGCACGGGCCTCTCTGCATACTGAAGAGGCCTAGGCATACTACGATACTCCAATGGCACTGGTGGAGTGGTTGTGGCCGGTTTAAGGATTGATATCTAACGATAAAAAATGCGGCCGACAGCTTTATGTGCCCTCTGAAGCACGTAAGTGCTAATGAAATGCTTGTCCCTAGCGGTTACCTATCCTCCTACCAACCGCGCCCGCTGTTGCTTAGCTTTCTCGATTGCTTACAACCGAAACAAAACGCCGGGTTAAGAACGCTTTTTCCTTTTAATTTAAGTAGGTAAAATGAAGCGGGGATAGCCTAGTGGCTAAGAATTCAGCCTCCTACCCAGGGGTCCGGGTTCGAATCCCAGGGCGCGCACTTACAACTTTTCGGAGTTAGGTGCATTTTAAGCATTTAAATGTCACTCGCTATAACGGTGAAGGAAAACATCGTGAGGAAACCTGCATGCCGGGGATCTTGCAGAACTCAAAGGTGTGTGAAGTCTGCCAATCTGCACTTGGCCAGCGTGGTGGACTATGGCCTTAACCTTCACATTGAGAGAAGAGTGCTCAATAGTGGGCAGTGATGGGTTGAGATGATGATAAGGTACAATATATTTTATGATTTTATTTTATTATAATACTAGAGTTCTGGTTGAAGCAGGTCAAACCGCCAAACATTCAGCGTCGGATATCCTTTTTAACATCTGCAATATCACTTTGCGTGTTCCGGCAGCCAGCGAGTCAATGAGGTGTCAAATAATTCGCGCCAATTGTTTAATGTCAGTGAATGTGAAAATTACATGTCATTACTCTGTGCGCTGCTCTATGCTCTATTTATAGTAATAAACATTACTCATTTTTGTATAAGTTTTTTACATTCTTATAGAATAGAAGAAAAAATTATTCTGCCTGATGGTAAGTAGCTATGCGGATTAGTAGATTACTCCCCGCGAGGACGATTTCTGGTATAACATTAGTCCAATCGAGCTAATATAAACTTACTAATTGTGTAAAATAGTTGTTATTTAAGTTATGGTTTAATTTTGAATCGCCCAGTCAAGATGCTTGATATCGAAAAACGATCTAAAATCTTGCTGCACGTTTTTTCACGAATGAGGTTCCTCTCGCTCTTAAGACCCTTTGCCTCTTTCGCTCAGTACACTGAATGAGGTACAGTCAAATGAACGTAATATAAAAAAAACCTTTTATGTGCAGCGAAATAAATATGCGGTTTACTTTAAAATTATTAAATTAATAATTTAGATATACGTATTTGCATGTATTTTACACATCGGCAAAGATTCAAAAATAATTTTTATCATGTCTACAAACTTCAAGTTTGCGTGGTAAACATATTTTCCGAATCGTGGGCAATTTTCAAAAACCAAATTCCCGTTATAATTACATACAAACTCTTCAAGTATTTCATTATATTGCGAAATTCAATTATAAAACATACAAATATTTTTAAAACAATTTTGTGCCAAGGAAAATATTCTATCACGCCGTTCCATGAATATAAAAATTATCAACATAAAATATCCAGTAACATAATTTATTAAAAATAAAATAAGATATTTTACCCCAAAATGGTTTTAATACCAAAACAACATTGACATGTGATAACTGAGTGTAATAAAAAGGCAATTAAATATGCGTTAAATAATATCATTGAGTCGTTAAAAAGACCGACAAACAAACTCTGGAACAGATAGTATTAATAGCTAATCCTAAAATGAGGCGACCGACATTAAAATTTTACTACTGCCTAATCTTAAATTTGCCTGAATTCGCTTGTAGGGTGGTAAAGCTTACTATTCAATGACCGACATAGTTCCTAATGTACGTACCACGACAATTTTTTTTTTACGATCTATAAATTAGCATTTGACCGCGATGGTAAAGTAAATATAGCAAAAACCTTTTCACTCTTGACTTGAAGACATATTGTATTCTGTCGGGAAAACCGACGCGGTGATTCTTACCAACTTATTCTAGTTCTTCGCAGCACGTATGAGGAAGGAAGACCCAAAGCATGTTCATATGTTAGATGTTTTTTGAAGTGAAACTGTAACTATTGAAATAATTTTGCATAGATAATACCTGTATATCCAATGCAAGTTTATATGATTTTTAACTCGTTTGTACTTTACATACTATGTAAGATACTATATCTACTTATCTACTTACGGGTAGTCACGATAATCGTGATGAATAAATTTTAAATACTACTAATGTTAAATAAATGCAAGTTTGTGAGGTTGGATTGATGGATGGATGTTTGTTAGTCCTTCACGCATAAACTATTGAACGGATTTTAATGAAATTTGACACATAGATAGTTTGTAGTCATGGGCTACTTTTTCATTATATACAACATGAGTGGAGTAGCGGGCGGGCACTAGTTAAATAATATAGTTACAATTTTCTTTAACTTAGATAACTCAGCAGTGAATACGATTCTATCTGATGGTAAGTGGCGATGAAGTCCACCTACCCTTGCGCTTTACCAGAAGCACACTAAGTTAGCAGAAGCCTATTCACTCTTGACTTGAAGACATTTACATTGTAATCGAACGGATAGATAGAATCTTTACACTAGAAAATTTATAAAAATATAAATCAAACGACATTTAAAATTAAGTCGGTTAAAACTGATAAACTTATCATAATATTCACCTAATAATGTTATGTAATTGATGTCAATTTTTATAACTAACAGATTTAGTAATATCAACTAATTCAACATAATCCGAAACACAACCTTACTTATTATTACATATAATTAGTAAACAACCGATATCTTCATTCATTAGGCATTTTTACCGTTATCAGTAATCGATATCGATAGCAATAAATATACTTGAGTCCATAGATTTAAACTGTTGGGTGTGTCCTAAATAGTTAAGATAAATACGTTTCGTAAACGTAAAGTATTTAAATAAAAATACTTTTGGTAACCTTACACTGTGCTTGAATTATATGTAGATATTGATAGTTAAAATATTTCGTTATACCAATTAGTAAAACTTGTGCTTGCATAGATAACAAAAATTATAATATAATTTTAATGATTCCTATTAAAAGTATGTAGTTAATTATTTGATTATTACTTTAGGAAAACTATCATCGGTTACAGCAACGCATACCAGAAAGAACTTTAAAGAAAAAAAAACTGAACTATCGTTCAGAAATACCGGTTTTGTCTTAAAATATAACAAATTACTACTTATATGACACTAAAACATAGATAAAAAATGGCAAAAAAATTGTAAATATCTCTAAAATCAACAGCTTCAATTTTAATAAATTGTAAATTAAGATTAAACTAAATTAATAATATATAAAATAAAATAAAATATAAACACATTTTAAGATTTTGGTACGCACGTTAACACAGTCACCAAATCGTATCGTGAACAGGCAAGCTTTATCGAACAAAGGTATAAACATTTTTACGAGCTTCAAAATTGAAGATGATTATCGACAAATTTAAAGTACTATTAGGTACGAGTGTTTCTCATCACTATTTTATGACTGGAAAGCACTATAAACAGTCATGGGAAAAATATCTAAACAGGACTCTTCCCTAGGACTAATATCTGTAATGGTTGAGATACGATTTCTTTGGCGCTATTTGCCGACAACTTAATATTTTGAATGAGCTGTAGTGAGGAAGTCTCTTCTAGACTCTCCAATCTTTAGCCATAGTCATTTATATGGTAAGGCACTCTCTGTTCACCTTGGTAGCATATTTCGTCTTTCTACCATCTTTTTAGGGGAAACCCTAAAATGTTTTAAAAGTATTTCTATAAGAGACAGTCAGTTCTCTTCTCCTTTCTCTGTATTCATTAAATACCAATATTTTTCTTCGTTCTTATATTCCTCTGTTATTTTCTCATAATGTACGAGGCGCTTCCAGTAGGCACCTTAGCGCCTCTTCATTTCCACTAAGTACTAAATTTGGTTTTTTTTTTCATTGCATGCGTATTACCGATCCCAAAACAAGTTAACCTTGGTTCTACCACGGTGTTCATTACATTCATCAACACAATCGAGTTATTGCGGCATCTGACGGTATCTTACGGCACCGTGCGACATCTTACGGCATCTTGCGGCATCTTACGGCAATTAGTCGCGCGATCTGATTACACGGTCGGACCGGATTGCGGTCCAGATTCCTGTAAGCGGGAACCATAAGTTTCTGGACCACAGATAAAAACAGTTTAAAAAGATTTTAACAAATGCACTGCTTTAAAATATGTACCACAGACATAATTTACTACACACTAGAATTATAGTATTGTCAAAAATTTTACTTTCGTTAAGTGAGCTCTTAGTAGTTTTTAACTACTCAGGAAATACGCCTAAAATCTAACTCCCACACTTAACGAATCATTAATAATTTTAGAAATCTCCTTAATACATAATTTAAGCCATTTAAGTAACCTTTAGCGATTCTGAGTATATATGTCTACATATCAACGTTTACCTACTATAATATGGGATTTGTCAAGCGAAAACATATTTTGCAAAATAAAGGTATTTTTTAGGTTAACGCAAACAAACATAGTCAATATACCTTAAATCAAAAAGATATTGTCGTGTATTGTATATGCGTACTAAATTGGTCCCAGGTTCAAATCCAACAACAAGCAAAATCAACCATGAATTTCGAAAACGGTAAAATTTAGAAAATCAAGCAGAAATAACATAAATAATACAGAAAAAACAATGCCTCGTGGTCTAATAATACCCGAGCTTCGACCGATGTAACTCGATTTCAAGCAACAAAATTGAGTCCCGACATATACCAGCTCACTTGAAATTTGGGCTGGTGTTTTGTTTAATTCGTTTCAAACAGCCAACTCATAAACACGTTCCACTATGCTGTAGTTTGTTTTCAAATGATTTATTACCACCAACTAGGTACAATGATATAATTAGACGACGAATGACTTTTAAAAAAATTTTTAGTTCTGTGGTAATTCAACAAAGAAATATAAATGTATAATAAAGCAGACAGTATTTTGAGTAAAATTTCTATGGGAGGCATATATTATATTCTTGATCGAAATAATCGATATATAATAAGG
>DWJZ01002825.1:0-18428 GCA_018249125.1 Asbolis capucinus
GTCTGTTCACCATAGCACAAGCTAACGCTTAGTTTGGGTTCAGATGGCCGTGTGTGAGTTGTCCAAAGATAAAGATAATAACTACACTGTTTTACTTTTGTTTCTCATCTCTTCTTGTGAATCATCTCTTATTGTGAAGTATAACAAGAAAACGCGAGAAGAAATGGCCTGGAATCAAGCTGCCAATCTATTTTGCTTACTTCTTATGCATTTAACATTACATTTTTCCTATAGTAAATATATATAAATAAACATACAATAAATATAAAAAGGAGGGGGTCTAATTCTTTGTTCTTGGCCAGCAATGTGTTTGGTTACAGTTTGTAGTGACCTCTACTGCCAATTGACTAGTAGAGATGCACGAATAGATGACTACTCAATTGAAGGCACATAAAAAATCATCCATCATTAATATGAATCACAAATTATAATAAAGTATTTATCATGACTTTAGTTTGTGCATCATTTAGGTAGTGGAGTCTAGTGATTAGACTATTATTCTCTTGAACAGGAGGTCCTGGGTATGAATCCTGCAGGCTGCCTTTAACTATCAAAGTTATATGTATATCAGAAATAGATTATCATGATTATGGTGAAGGAAAACATTGTAAAGAAACCTGCACTCCTGAGAATTCTCCATAAAAATCTCTAAGGTGTGTGAAGTCTCTTGATCCGCACTTAGTTTGCTCCACGGTCTATGGACTGTCACATTTTGATTGGAGATCCGAGCCCAGTAGTGGAACAATTATGGGTTGCAATGATGTTGATTTTAGTTTTCCAAAAACTATTCTCAAGAAGTAAGAATACAGACATAACGTCTACTTCGACATTACCTTCCCAATACCACATCTGGTAAGCATCTCGGCAGTGACACTTCCAACCCCACCAACTCCCACTACAGCAACCGACAACTCTCGAATTTTCTCATAATTGTCTACTATTCCCATACGCTTCAGTGCCATCAACCGACTGGAAAACATTGTGTTACAGATATAAACAAAACATAATAAAGTGCATTGCATTATAAACCAAAATACAATATAAAAAAAGCATTTATATAGCGTTACAAAGCCTGTGATAGTTATGAATCTGCAATAATAATAGATTAATTATATTAAATATAATTAATGTTCATATAATTCAGAAATTCAGAAACGATATTAAAGTGTACGTGTCACAAAAACACTTTACGCACATCTTAAGAAATGCGCCATATGGATTAAATAATGAGATTTTTTTAAAATCCAACTAAGTAAGAATAAGTAGTCTAAGTAAGCCTGCTTAGTAAACTCCACATAGAAGTAATTATAAGTTGCAATGATAATTGTTTTCATAAATTTACCTGTAGGGATTGGAGTCAACTACTTCAGAAGACATCACCTGAATTTTCTGGCGCACCGGACCCGTTGATCCCTGAACTGCGGCTAACTTAGCCTTCAATTCTTTCACTTCCTTCTGTAAAGCTTCGATTGTAGCCATTTTTCTTATAGAAATTTAAATTATTTGAGAATTTTACAATCGCAAGTAATCTGCTAGCGGAATGGAGTATAAAATTCTACTTTAAATGACATTTGCTGACAAGAATTATGACATGATATTGTCATTACTGACAAAGTGACAGATAAGTGACACTTGATACAAAAATGGATACTTTCAAATCAGTGTATTTAACATATTTCAAGAGATTAAATAAATAATTTTGTAGTTCAGTTTCCTCAAAATACGCTAGATGTTTTATTTTTATTTTAGCTTAACTAAAACATATAATTAAGTCCGTCTGGTCGCTGGTCCTCAACTTAGCGTTGACTCCTAATACTGGAATAAAAAGCAAGAAAGTGGTGAAATATAATTTTGATACGGATGATTTTTCCCTTTCTTGTTTACCCTATAGCGATAGGGATTGGTAGTTTTACGGAATAAAGAGAGAAGAGGAAATTGTACAAGTGTCGATCAGTATGGGGAGCAGGCTAACTAAATTAAGACAAGTAAATGACTAATGATATTGTTTAACACTAAGAAACTTGGACGTGTATTGGTTCTTCTCTCTGTCATCCATGAGCAGTTTAAAATTATGCTTAGGTATGTTTACGAAATATTAAGCTACCGTGGTACCAAATAACAGCTTTTTAGCAAATACCAAGCTTTTACGTGTTCTGTGCTTACTGAGTGTAGGCGGTAGGCCCTTGGTCGGACGGATATGACGAAACTATAGGTTTCGGATTCACTACGAACCTACGAATCGCACATAAATGACGAGGAAACTATACCTACAGACAATTAGGTAATTTTATATCTTATAAATCTATGGTATATACCCTGTACTTTACTAAATTTTATCGCAAGAAAACGTTTACAAAACGGTGAATACTATCATTTTCATTCCTTGCTTATATACAAATATACAACCAAATGTTCTCCATATCTAAATGGATTAACTTTTACTCAAAGAGCAGTAGAGGCAACCACTCGAATATGTCGTGCTCGGAGGTGGTCACTTCACTGGTCAGTACTGGTCAGTCGGTAGTCAGAAATAGACGGGCGCGTCGCGCGCGGTCTCAATGGTCATTGCGACATCACGAAATAACATTTGAATAAATTAATCTAATTTTAATAAATTATCGTATGGTGTTTACATTGGAATTTGAGGCTCATCGTTTGGGTAAGTTTTTAATAAACACAACATAATAGAAATATAAAATAAAATGCGAAGGTCTGGTGGAAGTAGTACCTTATTTTTTTATGCCACTAACATTCAAAGTACTGTAGACTTATTAAGGTAAGCAAGTATTTAAAAAACTATGCTAATTGAAGTCGAAATTTATTAGTTAAGTATAACGTAAAACCTTTTAGGCCCCTGAGATGAATAAGGCTTCAAACCTCTACTGTGGCCTAGAGGATACTCCACCAGGATGCTCAGAGCTTAAATTTTTTTTTTATAGCAGTCCCCGATCCACTTTCCTCACACACCCGATGTTGCTTAACTCGGTCGATCAATTACGATCAATACAACTCGCCGGGCTATGAGCGCTTCATTCGAGATAGCTTAATCTATTAGGCAGTATGTTAAAAATAGGTGTTGCGTTTCTCTTCTCCAACCCAAAAAAAAATTGCCTTTGCCATCTGAAAGCCTGCATACATATCGACTTATATGTATAAACGTTGTTCCAAACCCAAGCAAAGAAATTTCCCCCTTGACACCTATCCATTGTCTGACCGCGCCTTTAAAACCCCTTTTCAATAAACCCTTACACACTGTGGGAGAAATGCACAACAAGCGCACAAATAATTAATTAAAAAACAATTTATTAACGTAGTCGCAGTCAATAAAATTCACATTATCAATGATACATAAAAAACACTCGTCAGATGTTACTCAACTAAAATGAGACTAAATGACAATTAGTTTTCGTTAAAAAAAAAACACCATATTACCAAACCTTGTAAAAAGTTTTGAAGACTTCATATAAAGAAAACAGTGAAATTAGGGGTCTCCTCCTTTTTTTCAAATCAGTTGAAAACGCCAACGTACCGCACACAGATATTTATCCTTCACAACTGCCCCGTCCGGGAATCAAACCCGAGGCTTTTCGCTTTGCTGGCGGAGACTACAGAGTCTCGAGTCAAAGGCCCTATCTGTAAGTGTTTACGCCTAATGGTTAAAAAAGTATATGTTAATGAACGCCGAAATAAAAAAAAAATATGTGAATGACATTTGGTTCAAATATGGCGTCTGTTTTTCCGCAATAAACGTTATATCTATATATTTTTTAATTAGAGTTTGGCGCGAACCATAACACAAAAGACATTTGTCTAGGGGCGCAGGGCCGTACATTTAAACATTACTAGCGAATGTTTAGCATCCAGAAATGTATAATGAAAAGTTTAAGAAAATAGCTACAAAATAATTCCCCACGAACCAGTTAGATTAACATACTGAGATATAGAAATTATCACCGAATTGCCTTGACAATCCATGTATGTAGTTTAAGTATGATGAAATTAATATTTGATGTGTAGTTTATACTAGGGTCCGTAAGCGGCTTCGCCCGCGTGGTATGGTGATAAAAAGTTGTCTATATATTATTCCAGACTATATCCCTGCACCAAATTTCATTCAGATGCATATAATAATTTTTGCGGGAAGGAATAATATCCATCCATCACACCATCCACTTTCACAAATTTTCGCTTATATATTATTAGAATCTACACAAATTATATACAACAAACACACGCGCCCCGAACATAAACATTTTTCAAATTATTCGCCTAGTAATCAAACAATGAGCCTCTGGCTTCGCAGCTCAAACCAGGTCGCAAGTTCATCACAACAAACACTAACTGTATACGTGACACTAGACAAGCACTGGATTGGGAGGAAATAGTTTCTTAATTTAAATAACCACACTCACGGATGAGATATCCTGCGACTATTAAGAATAATCATGAGATACTAGACATATATTTGCGGATGACCTCTTGGTGTACTTATAATAAAACTGTAGCTGATCGACATAATTTTTTTTTTAATGAAAATTCATTAACTTTGGCAACATTTTGAGATGCAGCGTAGTGGAATCTCTAAGCTTAATCAGTATTGGGCAACACCCGTGCTCAAGAGAGGTCATTTAATGACCCAGTTTTGACCCACCAAACCATTGATTGAAGCGACATTAGCGTAGGAAATGATGTAGACAACAATGGCCATATCTCTGGTTTTAGACTCATGAACGCTAAACTGAAAGACAAACTTTCACTCGATACTCCCTTATCTTAACGAATTTATTCGATAACATGATAGTAATCGATTGTTTTCAAAACTTGAATAACTTCGTTGTCAGTTTCGAGGTCGCAACGGTTTCAAATGACTGGGCGCCATGTTGGTAGCCAGTGGCCTATGCATTTGACGGTCAGGCCACGCGGGTAAATTGATGGTCGACTACATGATATAGGTTACCTTGTTAGGGATCCGAGATCTAGTTTCAGAGTCACTTTATCATTGTCACTGCAATTTGTCACTGTTTATTAATTTTATAACAATAAAGTAATTATTCAAAGTGTCTAAGGAACCTGTAGCGATGTGACGAAAGAAAGTTAAGGATAAGACAATATAAAAATCTTATAGAAAATATAAAAATGCAGTAACACGTAATGTCTCGATAGACAATACATGTACTCCGTGCAAATATGTTTCAATACAATATGGGGATGTTTGTATAGAATTTGAACCAAGTTTGAGTATATTAAGTATTCGGCTTTATAAAAATCATATAGACTTAAACCTATGTACGTGGAGGACGGAAGCAAAAAAACCGAAGGGAAACCCGCCCGATATCTACTGTTTTTACGAAATTGAAGTATATTACT
This sequence comes from Asbolis capucinus, assembly GCA_018249125.1. Lineage (NCBI taxonomy): Eukaryota > Metazoa > Arthropoda > Insecta > Lepidoptera > Hesperiidae > Asbolis > Asbolis capucinus. The sequence goes on from DWJZ01002825.1 coordinate 5,368, forward strand.
AAGTTATTTCTAAAAAATTGAAAATGCAGTCATTTTTAATTAAAAAATATTCAATTGGCAAGAGATTTATTCTGTATTGAGGCGATCTAGATAACTGACTGCAACTCCTGTCAGAAAATGGTGTCGTGGAGACGACAGAAGTCAGCTACTTGGTGGTACGGCATACATTATACTAGTATACTTGAGTTGGTCACTTCTCCACCAATCCGCATCAAATCAACGCCGCGTGGTGGAATATTCCTTTCCTCAGAGGAAAGACGCTCATGGACCATTAATGTGTTACAGTAAATCAACTCCGTTCTTTCCAGAAGAAGTAAGAACTGTGGGTGATCATGAACCGCGGTGCAAGTAGCTCGGAGCGCACGCCGCTGGTGCAGCCTACCTACATGTTCGAGTCAAGCATGACCAGGCACTACCAGCGTCGTTTGCGGAACTTTCAGTGCTCAGTCTGCGTTATACTCATGTAAGTTGGGTGAAGTTGAAAAGCCTTGTTTTGCTGCATCGAAGAGTATTGCCAGCTGCTTTCGAATACGCCAAATCCACAATTTTAATATTACGCGTAAACGTAAAAACAGCGTTTGTCTAGTGGTCAGTGAAACTGACTGCTACAAATTTCATGGATTCGATTCCCACCCAGGTCAAAATTTTCTGTGATGAGCAGGTATGCTTGTTCTGTGTGTCTGGGTATAAATATGTGTATAAGTATGTATTAATAAATATATATGTATGTATGTTTATCCGTTATCTGATCGACATAGTACAAGCTAACATTTAGTTTGGGGTCAAATTGTGAGTGTGTGAGTCGTCCAAAGATATTTATTTACTATTGTGAACTTTAAGATTTTTATTAATACTCTATTTAACAGGATATTCCTATTCGTATCTTCTATCAGACAGAGGTCTGCACGTGGTTTAGTGAATTAGGAACAGAGTTTATTTCAAAATAACTCTCGACACTTATCTCTATCCCTTCTCTATTAGGGCGGCTTAGAATATAAACCCCAATCCTATGTTGGCCTGGTGTCGTAAAAGGCGTACAGAAGACAGCTGCTTGATGCTAGGCTTTCGCGGAAGGTTTATTATCTTTTTGTGAAGCCCGTCTGGCTGGCTACCACCCTCTTGGTTGAGCCTGCCACCAAACGATTTGTCGTGTTCCAGCCGGGGGCTGGAGATCCAGTTCTGCTCTTTCTAAATAAAAAACTAAGCTAGGGGCAAGAGTGTGCGTTCTTTTGAAATAAGCTCTGTGCCTGAAGGTTAAAGGGTATTCTTACCTCTACCTGGCCCTGACTCTGACACTAGTTGCGTTTTGATTGCAAGAGAGAAGGGATTTTTCTTCAAAATAACATTATGCAATAACTAAGAATTTAGCAACTCTTCTTCACAAGAACATTATACTACAATACAATGTGGTCTGGAACCTAACATTAAACATCGAGAAAATATTTTCTGATGTATTTCAGTGTGTTACTCTCCGTTACTCTGCTGCTGACAGTCTCTTACCACATGATGGACGACCTAGATGATAATACCGACAATTCCACCACCACTGTGGAGCCACCGATGAACTTAACCACGTCGTCGGATCTAAAACCACTGATGAAACTCCAATTGCCTTTGAAATGTGAGTATGTAAAAGTTATTTTATTCTAGGTCGGTAACTTCTGTTCTATGGCAGGGGTCGGCAACCCGCGACCCCTGTGAAATTGCGGTAACATCACACAGACCCCATTTACACTATGCAACTCGGCGCTTCTTGTTATCCTCTTTGTAACTTTTGTGGCAATCATATAAGAAAAGTTAGTCGATCAGTGGTCAACAGCGTAAACCTTTGAAAAATGTTTACGTTAAATGGCACACTGGAAAGAGTATGTATTAATTATAGAGTGATTGCACAATATTATTCGAAAGACGATGACAGAGCGGACAGATAAACATGATGGAAAACATATCCTTTGTTTTCGTTCGTTAAAGAAATAAGCTTTCAGATGAAGCCATTTGAGAAGAAGAAAGGGAAAAATAATCTTTCAGTAATAGTATTCCTGCAAAAGTTATTAATTAAAGCCTACTTGAGTTATGAATGCGAAAGTTTGTGAAGATGAGTAAGAATGAATGTTACTCCTTGACGCATCAATTACTGAATGAATCTGAATGAAATTTGGTACAGTGATAAACTATAGTCTGAAGTAACACATAAAATACTTTTTATCAACATACGACGGGACGAAGCTATATTTAAAACTAAAACAACATACCATTAAAGGTTTTATTGAATGTTTGCAGTAGGAATGTGAAAAAAGGGGCGTCACTCATAATATGAAGCGATTTTACCCCTGTAATATCACATGCGCCTGTCAGTCACATATAAACCCGAGTATGCACATAGCAATATCTTATTTTTTCCGTAGCCCAACCACTTCCAGCGTTTGTAACCCCGTCTCCCTCGAAGGAAGCCATCTCGTCAGCTGTGCTAGAAGGCAAAGCGGCGTTGAAGGCTCGTACGGAGCTGGAGAAGCTCCGCATGCCTTTGGGACAAGATTCGCCAGCCAGCAGGGCGCAGAGAGCGACTGCCACCTCACCTAAAGTGAAGCCATTAGCAGACGCTGCCTTTGCTGCAGAACAAGCCACTAAGGCACTCTCAAACGGGTAATTTAGAGTATCATGATGAAAAATCAGAACAATAAGTCCTATATAGATAGTCCTTTTGCGGAATTTCTTATTAGCTTATCCATATTAATTATCGGGTATTATCATAACATGGATATGCCAATAATTTCCGCTACCTAGAACACGATTTGAAAAGAAAATTTGGCATGCCAATTCGTCATGTTTGTATATCAAAAAATATTTTTGAATCGTGGTTAATAATACATATATTCGTATATTATAGGAATACAAATTGTCTAGTTATAGATAAAAAATATATAAATTTTAAGGTCATTTGCCCCAAATTCCATTAGGTACCTATTTGGATCTACGATCATGACTTTGAAATTAATACTTAAACATCCGCCAATCATAAAACCATTAATAAATAGATTTATTTTATATCAAGGGTTATTATTTAACCAGCTCCAAGAAATCGGTACGTACCTATTCTATTTACAAGTTTTATTTATTATTTTACAAGTTTTTTTTTTATAATAACAGTAAGTAATACATTTTATTACTTATAATTTATAAATAACATACATGACATCAAAATCACGGTTAAAGGTCTCAGGGAAAGATTTATAATACCATATCGTGGACTGGGCCATTCCTCCGCCTCCGCGGCCTCCGAGTGGTGAAGTCAAGACAGAAGCTGCAAGCTGCATGGCTAGCCTCATTAATGGTCGAAATACAAATCACAATTATTTTGTTGAGCTGATATCAGAAACCAATCATTAGGTCTGGAATACGATGTCGAGTAAGGCTGAAGGCCAGGCGATTAGCTCAATTGAGTAAGATAGGTCTTGAATTTAGGTCCTGAACTAATTTTGACTGGGGATCTATTACGTAGGTAGAATAGATAATAGACTACCTATTATGAAAAAGCAACGTAAGTATTTCCTTGCGCCTTCAATTATAGTAATAAGAAAATTAAACAAATTCTAAACAAAGTTGGTGACGGATGTTTTATGTGCTGTGTTTTTCCAGCTTGTGGTTTGTACGCTGTTCTCCCGAACGGGAGGGTGCACTTGTCGCGGCACGCACTTCTAAATTGTCTAAGTAATTTTTTTATTTTTACAAGCTTTTATTTAAATTGCAGTGTATGTTTGTATATTAGTATGTTAGTATATTTGTATATTAGTTTGTTACGGGTCAAATCTTGAAAGCTTAATTAGACCTATGTCCTCTTACAGTGCGAAACTGAAATTTTGCATACTGCTACAGTTACGATGTCAATTCATTTTTATGATGAGCATGACGTCATACTACGTTCAGGATTGGCTCCAGACTAGAGAACTCCTCAATAGTTAATAATACAGTTATGAAATTTTGTGTGTTTCTTTGTATTATGGATCTGTAATTAAAGATTGTGGTTTTAAATATTTTTAATAAATCTTGTTATTTGTTTAAGACAATCAACAATACTTTTATATATTACTTCCATTGGCTATGTGCATGAAGATGATTATCACCTTCGATGAAGGTAAACCTCGTGGAGAAACCTGCACTCTTGAGAGTTCTCCATAAAGTGTGAAGTCCACGAAACTACATTTGGTCAGCCTGGTGGAATATGGCCTGTACTCCTCACGTTGTGAGAGGAGACTCGAGTCCTGTTGTGAGACAGTGAAGGGTTGCATGATGTCCAGTAGCCGTACTTGGCATACCCAGGCATATCTAATTAACTTGTTCAAGGAATATGGTATCTAAAAATAGTTTTACATTTTTTCTAAATCTCATAGGTAAACCAAATTGTCTTCTTGAAAGAAATAAATTTAAAACCATTTTTGTCTTAGGAACCAATTGCTTTCAAACTTTTCACTAGTCAATATATTAAATCACCAATCGTAATATTAAATATCAATAAAATTAATTACAATAAAATTAAATACAATAAAATTAAAATTAAATTCTCTCCATCGGCTTTATAAATAAGACACAAACTTAAGACTATGAACACTAGTGCTGGAATAATTCTTCAGGGCGCTACAGGGTGACGTGAAGCAGTCTGATGTAGAAATGGTTTATTTATTGACCCAGATTAAGCAAGTTCGAAGCGATCACGTTTTACCGTCAAGTCAATAATTCCGTCACATATTGTAATTTGATCTGACCGCGATATACTATCCGCTCAAGTTTGGCTTCGTTTCGACTCAATACACACCAGTACAGTGATAAGAGATTTTTTGATAAAATTAACTGGCTTCCCACCCCCTCGTAAGTGTCGTAAACCTGAAACCAGCCAAAATCGGTCAATGAACGATGGATATTTTAAATATCCCTTAATGCAACTGTGTTTATAAGCAACTGAACTGTAAATAAAAAAGTACTCCTTGGAAGTTTCTTGCCACTTCTTCTTCCAAGACCACTCACACATTCTCGAAGCGATCACGAATTTTTTATTACGAAAACTGTTAAAACCCAACTTTTGCAGTTTACAACTGTAACGCCTGTTAGAATGTTAATTGCAAAGTTTAATAAACGTGACATTTGTTTGCCTGCACGGAGCATAAGAATAACGTGTCCAAATGCATTGTATTGTGTGGGATGTCGTTCTTAAATACTTCCGTTCTTGGAAGGATATGTAAAGCCATCGGCCCCGGTTGTTATTATGAGTATCGTTAAGCTACGTCGGAGGCCACGGAGCGCCTCAAACAATTCCGACACTTGGGATGATCACTAACCCTTTCACCAATCCGCAATAGATCAGCATAGTGATGTTATACTCCAGGCAGTGTCAGCATTGAGGAAAGACAAGTGCATGTGAGTTGTTGTACACAATAAATACATTTTATTTCTAGAACGGATACATCAAAACGACTCGGTGGCGTTGGTGTTGGTCCATCAACATCGGGCTTACTCCCAGAACCTGCATACTGCTCCACCCCCACAGAGCCATGCGTCCTGTCGAGGTACCGAACCCTGGACGGGACCTGCAACAACCTTAACATGTCTATGCGTTGGGGCGTCGCCAACACTCCTTTCAGGAGAGTTCTTCCACCGGACTACGGAGATGGTAAGAAACCAGTAAATACTGTTTCCATTCACACACACTTTCACATACAATTTTCTTGTGGCGGGAGTAGCATAGAAAGCACAAACACCTATAGCCCCAGAACAATAATTCATCTGTCATATCTACTGACTTTTTTAAATCCTTCTGCTGCTCCAAAAAACATTACAACATTACGAATAGCAATGCAGCTGTTACGCGCTATTGCGATATAGGTTGTAAGGTCAAGACGAAGCAGTAACCATTTTTTTTATTTATATCGAGCAACTAAGGCCCATAAAACAATACATTTAGTTGCATGAGTCTGGCGGTAATTTCAGACGAGCCCATCTTCAAATATGGCTGTTACGAACCTGTGTTCCAGGAGTCAGCTCTCCTCGCACGGGCGCAGACGGCTCGGTGTTACCAAGTGCACGTGACGTCAGCGTGACGGTGCATCGGCCGAGCTACGCGCACGACACTACCTTCACCGTCATGCTGGCTGTCTGGGGGCAGTTCATCGACCACGATATCACCGCTACCGCGATCAACAAGGGTATACACAATAACATGTTTTATTCTAGATTAACAACAAAATTGAAGTTATGCCCTTCGAACCACAGAGAAGTCTTTGCTTTTCTTAGGCGCACTTTGACCGAAACATAGACCAGTTTTACATTGAAAGTGTTCATGGACTAATGCCGAAGACGAGTCTCTCCTCATATCTGAGAATACCTAAAGCAAATTTGAATAGACTGCTCTAATGCAGATTGGTGGAGAAGTTCGTGGTTAACCCAAAAGTTGAATTTTTTAAGCCGCCTCAAAGCCTTTTATAAGGCTTGACGACTGCCATTCAGCACTTACAACTGCGGGTTTTATATACCATTTATTTTTCATTGAAATAACTGATAATCGAGCAGACGTGGTACCTGATAAGAAGTGATCAGCCTCAGCCATAATAAAAAGATGTATTTATTCTTTAATAGCTGATTAAGAAGGATTTTGTGTGGACATTTTGAAAAAATTAAAAAAATATATATTTCCAGGTGAGAACAGTAGCGGTCTGATCTGCTGTGACCCTCAGCAGCCGCCACACCCGGAGTGCTTTCCGGTGCAACTTGCTGGGGAAGACCCCTTCTACCAAGACTACAACCTCACATGCATGGAGTTTGTGCGCTCAGCTCCTGCACCCACCTGTTATTTTGGTCAGTAACACTTATTACATGACATAAATATTTTACTATTAAGTTGTTACGTTATAAAATGGTTAAAGTTTCATGAGTGCTGTCGGAGAACACTTAAGGCCTTCAGCACCGGGTGTTGTCTCCTGCAGGCAGGATTTCGTCAGATCCAGGAGCGCCATAAAAATTCCGAAACTTAAGTTAGCCATGACAGAAATCAACCTACTAGCCTGAGGAATGAAGTTCCTGGTTCTCCCGTTCTGAGCATTTCTTGTGCACACTCATAGAAATCCACAACTATTTTCAGGTCCGCGAGAACAACTGAACCAAGTCACGGCCTTCCTCGACGGCTCTGTGGTCTATAGTGCAGACGCGTTCCGAGCAATCCAGCTACGGCAGGGTGTTGATGGGCAGCTAAGGATGCTGCGGCTCGGACCGTGGGAGCTGCTGCCAGTGTCCACTGACCCCGAGGACGGGTGTAACATAGCCGAAATGAATGCAAAAGGCCGATATTGTTTTGAATCAGGTAAAATGACCGTAGGCAATGTTGAATAACAAAAGAAGAGTCAATAGACAAGAGCATCCAATCTTTAGACATTATCGCCACTTACCATCCGGTCGTATTGTTGTCAAGCATACTACAACTTTATTCACCTAAAGAAATAACTTTTACACTTTAGTGCGTCTAACATCTTGACAATTACATTTATAGCTAGTCAGCTCGTTAATCTACTTTTCATTTAAAATGGCATACCCACCAAATTCCTAAATGTTCTCTGGAGCCATCGACACATGGTATACCTTATGAAAACAACGTTGTTACAGGTGATGACCGGGCAAATGAAAACCTTCACCTGACCACAATGCACCTAATCTTGGCGCGGCAACACAACCGACTGACAGCCATTTTGAAGACCCTTAACCCGTCCTGGTCTGACGAGGACCTCTACCAGGAAGCCAGGAAGATCGTCGGGGCGCAGATGCAGCATATTACTTATGCTGAATTCCTGCCAGCTATACTAGGTCGGTAAAAATGTATTTTTTATGTGCTTCATATCGGTTTATAATGGCTGTAATTCTACTGTATTTTTGGGTGTGTTAATTCATAACTTTTTATATAATGACGATTCTTTTTTTCACTGATCTATATTATATAAGAGTGGCTTTAAGTTGAAACTCTGTTTTCAGGCACAGACGTCATGTGGACTCTAAACCTGACACTCCAGCAGGAGGGTTACGCGAATGTGTACGACCCATCCGTGGATCCTTCCATCGCGAATCACTTCGCCGCTGCTGCGTTCCGTTTCGCTCACACACTACTGCCTGTGAGTGCTCATGAAACGACATACTCTCCAGACGCCTCACCCCACTAACAATATAAATGCGAAAGTTTATGAGGATGGACGGGTGTTTGTTACTCCTTCACACAAAAACTACACGAGGGATTTGAATGAAATTTGGCACAGGAATAGATTACAACGTGAAATCACACATTTACTATTTTTTATCAATATGCCACGCGCTCGAAGCCGTAGTTTGTATGTTGCTAAACAATATTACTTAAAATTATTTACACGAATTGAGAAAAACAGACGACACAATTTTCATTATTTATTTATTTCTTTCTTTCAATAATGAACGAGTTGCAGCCCGTAGAATCAATTGGCAATTACTGATATATAAAATGTTGTTATAATACTCGTTCAGTCTTTCGGATAACTTTCTTCGTCTATCGGGTACGAGTCTGTCTTGTGGATCGTCTATTGGGTGCTGTACATTTGCTGAAACCTTACCACCACCCTTATCTGTGCTCAAGATTCGTGACGCTTTCAGGGCTTAATCCACAACGTGGACTCGAACACGGGCAGGGTGAGCTACACGCACCTCCACCAGATGTTGTTCAACCCCTACACGCTGTATGCTGAAGACAAGGGCCCACCACACGCCGTCAGGTCGGCCCTGGCTACTCCCGTGCACGCAGTAGATCCACATGTCACTTCCGAGGTGAGCATATTTTAACTCATATACATAGGTAATAAATATGCCTCCATTGCATATATTGTTGGAATCCTGTCATTACAGACAAATACTGATATTGGAACAGGAAACCTTACGCAAGGCCTTTATTAATACATTTAATAATTTTGAATGCAAACGGGTACTCACGATCTGTTTATTTTTATACCGATATTTAAACCCAATTGCAAGGGTCACGGTAAGAGTGGTATTAGGTCGGCAAGACTGGTAGGTAGGTGGTGGTAGATCTTGCCGTGACCTATGCAACTGGGTCGAAATACCGGTATAGTAATAAACAAATTGTGAGTACCAGTTGGCATACAAAATGATTAATAATTAGCATTATCCTTTTTTTGTTATCGAAGGGGAAATCCTCAAGGCTAGCCAAGTTTGCGGGGTATGTGGGATTGTTACACCGGTGCCTTTCGTAAAGCTTCCACTCTAGAAGTTGACTTTAGCAAATCCATATTTGTAATCCTGAACTATGGTCATAACCTCATGATCTTCCATTTTGAATTTCTGTTATGACATCACTTTCACGAAACGTCTAATTTTTTTTTCAGCTCAGCAATCATCTTTTCGAGCGGCCAGAAGTTCTCGAAAACAGTTCAATATCTAACAAGGAGATCAAGCTTGGACCGTGTGGCCTGGATTTGGTCTCCCTCAACATACAGCGAGGCAGGGACCACGGACTGCCCGCGTACACGGCCTGGAGGGAAGTGTGTGGCCTATCCAGGCCGACCAATTTCGAAGACCTCAAAGAAGTATTCAACGACCTCTCCCTCAGCAGAATCAGCAATATCTACTCGTGAGTTAGAGACATTGTTTTGTGATTTTAATTGACGAAAAATTTGTTCGTGAATTGTAACTGGAATATTTAATTGTAATTGGAATATATTGTAATTGGCAAGGAATTACAATGAAATGAACTTTTGGTACTAGGTTTAGGTCGTCGAAAGGTTCAAAAAGACCCAAGCAAAACTACGATGATTTGCAAAAAATTGATATCTCTCTCTACTCAGGAGCGTGGAAGACATAGACCTGTACACAGGAGCTCTAGCGGAGGAGCCTAACGGGCGGTTGCTGGGACCCACGCTCACCTGTCTCTTGGCTGACCAGTTCTTGCGCCTGAAGGTCGCCGACCGCTTCTGGTATGAGAGCGGAGACCAAACAATAGCTTTTTCCTTAGGTAAGTGAACTTTAGTCAACGACGACTCAATTTACTAGAGGTTTTATGTGAAGTGTTTAAAAAAAATTCAAAGAGACATGGGAAGCGTCAAAATAACGAAACGTGATTGGCCAATTTAAAATGCAAATTCGAGGATCGGGTCATGGCTTATACTAGTACGGAAAGCTTTTAGGGCTCCAACATGGCTTAACAACTGCCATCTGATGATAGCAACCAGGTATAACGGGCTTACTCTTTACTTTACTCAAAATTTTCGACCACTAATGATCTTCCTTTCGCTTTCGGACGGCATCCACCATCCCACTCAATTGGGTCGAAGATATACAAACACACATTACACACACAACACAAGCCACCAGACTATGAGCTTTAAAGTTGACTCAGTCATTATTGGGATATGATACTCAATTGTAAACATGATATAAAAATTTTCTTTCTGTCTACCAGAACAATTAGCTGAGATTCGAAAGACTACCTTGGCGGGGGTGATATGCGCCAACGAAAAGATGTTGGACAAGGCCCAGCCGCGCGTGATGGAGGCCCTCGGACCCACCAACCCACTAGTGGACTGCACCGAGCTACCACAACCTGACTTCAGAGCATGGGCTGATGGAACTACCGAGTTCAACAATTAAGGATTTGTTTGGTGTAACAATACATGTTAGAATACTTTATATTTGTAAGACTGTTTAGAACAATGAAAGAGAAGTAGGAAAGAAATAGAAGAAGACAGAAGTTCAACACATAGGCTTAGTATATCATTATTAAGAGGTATGCCACGTACCATGATGTACCTTGTACCCAAATGTACCATGGGCTTGAACAATGTAAATTCATTCAATGCTGTGTACAAATTCGATCTGGATATTTTACCACACGAAACTTGTCAGTTTTCCAAATATCCAATTCCTTTTTTCTTTTTTCAATTCCATTTTCCAAATCCTTTCGTTCCCTTTCAAAATTCAAGATCGAATTCGCACTTAGCTGGAGTCACGGAATATGAAATGGTCAATAAATTTGTTCTAAATCGTGTTCCCGAATTTTGTTTTAATCCTATATGTTTTTGACTGAAAAGTTAATACATTCTATTTTATTGACTGTTTTTTTTCTGTTGACTGTAGATTTGCAATTTTACTTTTATTATATACATATGTAGTACTTAGACTGAATTTTTAACTACAATTTTAGAAAACGATAAATAATAAAATACGTGTTCTATGGTTGCCAATATGCAATGTTAACTATTAATTTTAAGTATCTGTGTTTACATCATAATTATATAATCTGTAATTTTTTTTTATAAATATAGGTTATTTGTTCCAATATTTTTTTTACAAATATTACAGTCTGTTTATCAACTAAATTGATATGTAGGAGTTGTACGGCCAGTAACATTTATTCTACTAGGTATAGTTTTTTTTCTTCCTACAGTATCTTGGAAACAAATACGACATAATATTTAATTTATTTAGTTATTATTAGTTACTCGTTTATTGTGCTGGATGGCATGGACATATACTACTTCATCGCCATTTACTCGTACCATCAGATGGGATCGTATTCGAGCGCTAACTTATCTTAAGTTCATAATACTGTCCCAGACCAATCTTTTTTTATTAGACTGAGAATACTGTGGTATATTTTATCCAAATGGCAGCTTAAAGAAACGATAGTCCGTTTTATTGTTAATGAAATTTTTGAAATTATGTCAAGTTTTATAAAACGTACTATAGTAAAGTCCATCACTAAATGTCAAATTTGCGCGGGAAATGTTTGTTTACATACTAAATAGACTTAAGAACCTAGAATGCGACTGCTTGTTGATGGGTTAAATAAAAATATCAGCTTCGTTCAAATAATTTAGTGACTGTGGAGCAAGATTGTGCCAAAATATATTATTAAGAATTGAAGATTTCGTGGGTTTCGTATTAAATAAAACACATTAATAGGTTATCTTAAAACTGTGTATTTAATTTTAGCGGTAAAAATGAGAGGTCCGATGTTGTTATTGTATTTAGGAATGTAGATGATAATATTTTCATTGTGTGTAAGGTTTTTTTAAGATGAGCTTAAAAATATAGTACGCTTCAAAAAATATAGTATTTTATGGAGAGACTAAAAATAGTTACATTTTTAACTCATTTGTTTTATTAAAAAATATTTTTTTCGTTTCACGCACCCACATTACGTCAGCCAAACGAAAGGCGCGTTTTTTTTTATTAGTTTTTAGTGTTTCAAAATATAAACATTGATATGTTGTACTGAAACATTGTATTTTCGCGTACTATTTTTTCTTGAACAGTATACAGTATGGAGTTCCTAAGTACAGAATAAAACTATATGATATAGTAGGGATAGCAACTCTAATTATGTGTGAGTGCAATCTATTTATTGTGTTATAGGCCTACAGGTCGTTTTTATATTGTCTTTCTAAGGTTATAGAATATATTATATACGCATTAGATGAAAAAAAATCTATTAAGCGTAACTGAGAGGTTAATTATTGACAGAAGACTGAGTGGCGTGGAAGCAACTTATCAACTCCGCTCCCATGGCTTACCAGAACGGGAACGAACTTCAAAAACAAAGAACTCGACAGAAGATGAATTTCATCTATTAATCATAATATAATTAAATACATATCTAAAGCTGAAAATATTGAATATTTTAATGTAACTTCCCATACAAAAAAACATCTATAACCTAACAACATGACTATAATTTTGTACATAATGCTGTGTTACGGTACACACGATAGGTATGTGTTTTACGCGCCGATTTTTTTTGTGATTGACATAATCTGCCATCCGTCCAAAAGTTTTCAGCGTGCTGTGTCACCGCCACCGCATACAGTACGGCTGATGTGACATGACGATCCATGCACCTGGCTGTAAAAAGTGACCCTTATAATAAAAAAAACTTCAGGTGTTTAATATAAAAAATATATATATATTTTTATTTCGTATTTTACATTTTCTAATATCATTACAATCCTAATACAATTAAACCAAGGTAGTTATAAAAAGGAAAAAAAAAC
>DWJZ01002826.1:0-18428 GCA_018249125.1 Asbolis capucinus
AAGCATTTAAATATCCCTCGCTATACCGGTGAAGGAAACCATCGTGAGGAAACCTGCATGCCGGGGAGTTTGCAAAACCCAAAAGTGTGTGAAGTCTGCCAATCAGCACTAGGCCAGCGTGGTGGAGTATGGCCTTAACCTTCTCATTCAGATAAGGGACCCGTGCTCAGTGGGCCATGATAGGTTGAAAGGAGGACACCACATTGATGTAGCAGCGTGCACGTTGTAGACCTATTCTGTATGACGAGAGACCCGTGCTCAGTAATGGGCCCCTAATGGGTTGACGCCTGTAATTAAATGGATTAGAAACATTGTCGTAAGCTGCGGCAATACGAACAAGAACACGACAATCGATCGACACAGCGTGCTGTCATAAACGTGTCTTTCTGACATACTTAAGACTCGTACCTACATAAACTTAATATAAGAAGATTAACATAACCGTTGCTTTATACTTTTAACGAGTAAACTAGGCTTTAAAGCCAGATGTCCTCTTCTTCTTTCTCTCTATTTTTTCTCTCCTTCCTATTGCTGTTCTATTTTGAAGCGATATATTGGTGATGTGCCTGAGGTTCAATTATTGGCTATGGTTGCTTCACGGATTACTGCTATCCTTTTCTCCTTGTTTTCTCCGCGCATGCGGGTCCAGCATTTCTTGACCGGCGACGCGTTATTTACAAGGGCTGGGCTGGTCTGGGCTGGCTGTTGCTAGTTACCATGTGTGGTAGTATGATACATCTCCATCACTTTCCAATAGATGAGGTAATGGTACACAAATAAATTAATGTTTTTGCATAACTTTTCCCACCAAAGGAGTACTACCTGGGTACATCTTAAAGTCTTTTCGGTATCAGCCTTAAGAAGGGACCAAATCATCACTTTAGCGAAAGAACTTCATTTGCTCAAGACAGGAGAATACCTATTTGTCATGTAGCTTTAGATGGATTACATTAAACCTATTTGTTTTATTAGTGAACTTATTGTTATTGTTTTGATATTATAGCGGACACAAACGCTGAGACAAACATCTGAGAAATTTAAAAATCAACAATCAATTTTTCCTGAAATGCCGACCTTCCAACTTTTTATCGGCCAGTCGCGATCTGGGGGCATCGCGGTGCCACCGCCAAGTCGTTCAAAGGATCAAAGGGCATCGCGGCACCATTCTTTTCTCGAAGCCATTTGGGTCATTTTTGACATTGTTGTGTAAAATGCTAGAAATCTAAATTTTCAGTGACAAATAACAAATTAAAAAGAAAGCATCAAAAAATAAATGGATTTCTAAATTAGGATTTTCCTGCGACTGCGTCCGTATATTTTTCCTTTAGTAAAATCCATCTTTGTAACAGCTTTTACCAAAATTCAGTATTTTAGGTGTAAAACGGTAACAGACAGACAAGTAACACAAAAATTACTCTAAAATACTTTTGGCACTGCCTGACTCTAGTTTATCTTGTAAATCATACTATTTTTTAGTTTTTAAGGCACCGTAGTAAAAATAAAACTGTTATTTAATTTAAATGAACTATACATTTTCTGATCTCGTCCATATCGCGCCATGTCGCCACAGAGAGAGTTCAACGTCACATAATCCCTCTAGCTGGGAGACTGCGGACTTAGACAATATTATTATGGCGAATTGTTTGTTTGGTGCTATTGTACTGTTATTATTTTAATATTTTTCTTCATTCGGAGATGTTATTATGAAACTATTAAGTTATTTATATAACTTCAAAATATTCATGACAAGACTTGGGCCACGACGTACGTCGAAGTGATTGAAACATACGAAACTTAACAGAATACAACAGTAAAAACCGAATCAAATTTGGATCAGCCTTTTTTGAGATTAACGCTAACTGATGAGGAACCAAAATGTCTAAAATTCTATTTTTAATATTCTATTGTTACTTAAGGCCTTCAGCGGTTTCAAATATTTTACATGAACAAACATCCATCAGTTCTAGATTTATTATTATATATTCTGATGTGAGCTCCAGTCTCCTCTTACAATGTGAAGGGCACAGACCTGAATCAACCACGCTGGCCAACTGCTGGTTGATGAACTTCACACATATTCTAGAACCCTATGAACAACTCTCAAAAGTGCAGGTTCCCTCACTAAGTTTTTATTTCTCTTCACCGTACCAAATGATAATCAAGTACTGATAATCCCAGTAAAACCCAGAACCTGCTGTTGGAGAGATCAACATTCAAACCACTGGGCTACCAAACTATAACTTAATGTATTACGTGTGTTTCGCATGCAAATATTACAAAGTTGTTATCCAACTAAGATAAATATGATACATTTATAATATATTCATCCAATAACACAATAACCTACAAAAACTCATCACAGAAAGGTGAAAAGCTTGAGACGCAATTTCATAACTCAGTGTAATTAAATTTGAAGTGTAACTCGTCCCATTGTCTGTGCGTCTGTCACAATGGAATACAATGTGAAAGGGGAAACGCAAACTCTCATAATGTTATGACTACCTTGTTAAATATTTCTTGAGATACACGAATTTTAACAGTCGGCACTTTTACGTCATAAACATTTTATATCTATATTTGGTACGATTTTGAAGTAAAATCTGTAACCTTACATGAAATTGAATGTTCTTTTGTAATATTTGAGATGTGTCGGATCGAAGGTACTGTTTCAGTTGTGTTTCCCGCTCAAACTGTTTCCGTCGTCCTCTATATTTTAGTGATTGTTTTAAATGATAATGATCTCGTCGATGGCCTATCAGGTCGTAGCGCAGGTAGCGCAAATGGTTATGAGAGGATTGGGAAGCCTACTCCAGTACACAAATTCCATTGACACACACAATTAATACCAACAACCCGAGAACAAACACATCTGTCACAAATTCCTGCACCAGCAGAAAATTGGTGGGAATTGGGCCCTGAATGAACCTCTTGATTCGCAGTCATTTTATTATAATAAAATAAGAAAGTAATCTCCTAAGAGATAAAATAGAAGTTAAAAGATCGTATATAGTTCCACCTTAATAGCTTAATACTTCCACGGACAGACGCGACGGCAGCAACCAGTATCAATATACATACGTACATATTTTGTGGCCTATTATAATTTGACCAAAGATTGGATTCCAACCAGATTGTCTTTTCTTGTTGACTCGCCATTTTGAAATCCCATTCCATCATAATACTTCTCAAATGCGATAATAATCGGTGGAGCGTTCCTCCCTGACAATGTTACGAGCATCAGCGATGGCGCAACGCCAAGCTATTTTTTCTTCGCTCAGCTGACCCATTCAGCCTTCCACGTTCCTATGTACACTAGACAACGTAAATGCCTTTCGTTTGCGCAATCGTTTTATGCCATTATAACCTATGATGCCACTTCAACAGCTTGTATTGTATAGCTAATCCTTTGTTTAATGTATATTATATTTACGAAACCTTTATTTAAATTCAGTGAATACATTTTATTTGATTTGATAAATCAATGCCTTGGATTAGAAGGGTTTCAACACTTTTTCATGAATTATTAAATGAATGCGCGTACAATTATTTATTAGCAATAATCTAGCTGGCCGATGCATGTCCTTACCATTTATTTGTACAAAAGATTATTTAGTTATTATAATAAACGGCTGATTGACGTTATGTGGTCGGATTCTCCCGATTAGTTTCGGATCTGTCCGAGGTCCTTCATCCGGAGCCGTCCGCGACGACAGCGCGCTTGCGACCTGCTGTCCGAAATAGTCGGGCGAATCCGGCCACATAACGTCAATGAGCCGTTTATTATAATAATCATGTATTCAGAATCTTTCAATGTCAAAAGATTATTGATAGGTGTAAAATATGATCCCATCCGATTCCCCTCGCATCCTTTCCATTGTAATCATGTCATAATTCGGACTAGTCTTTGAAGTGGATTTTTTTTTTAAATTTCTTTTTTGGTGCTGATTGTGAAATACTCGTATAATAAATATGCAGTAAGACAAGTGGAATTAAATGTGAAATTCGAACTAGAATTCTCACTTTACACGATAGTAACGTTACAAGTGTTATTGAGTAAATTTTTTGTCTTTTTTCGCACAAATGGTGATTTTTGTCGTTTAAGAATTTGTTTGTTTATCCACATCATCACAAATGTCTTTAACTGTTCAATGCCTTGTGCGACCTTGGACGTTCCTTGTTAGAATAATCATAATTAATATCCAATAAAGGATCAACTGACATAAACTAGCTCCGTTAATATTTTGGCTTCGAGCCGACGAGGCCGTTCTTCAAATTATTAAGTCTCAATCTCATTCAATTTCTACAACCAACCCCTTTTGTTCTGAACAGTATTCAACAGCACACTCCTTGGCTGGCACCGAGCACTAACTTCCTATATAAGACACATTTGTCCTTTATCGAATATATCCAGAACATCTTGTAAACCCCGAAACTAGATACTAAGAAAAGCATATGTAGTTCAGCTATTCTAACCATAATAGGGATGAACTAGGAGCTAGGTTACGAAACTTTTACAACATAAGGCGCCAAGACGTAACTCACACAAGACATAAATTGTACACGAGAAAATTAGGTTCAAGAAACTACTATTAGGTACCTACAGCGTAACGGAATTTGATCTGAGAAATAACAACGTATCGAATTTGTTACGCAGTAAATTTATACAAGCCGTAACTTTAATCAAGCTAGATATTGGATATAATACAAAGTTTGCTGGTTTGTTGTAAAAATATATAGTTATTTAAAATATACCTAAACCCTGCCTACATATATGGTCTGAGGTAATTTTACGGAAATTATCAATAATATTACAGTGTTTTCGCACCTAGGTTTAATAGTTAAGTAATTTAGTTGGTCAAAAAGTATAAAAGTTAGGGAAATTTGTACAGGGTATTTTCCTAAAAAGATTTAGGTAAAAATACTTTTCTTTAGGCATCAAACAAGTAATTACTCCTATGACGTTTTATTAAATCTTTACCTTGTATAAAAATAGAGAGAGGGTTCGATTCCGAATCCTGCAAGAACATTTAAAATATATATATACATATATGATCAATAGTGATCTTCGGTGAAGGATAATTTCGTACCATGGGCTTTCCGTACAGCTCAGTTGTATGAAACATAACGTTGGTCAGTGCAGAAGAGCGTGGCCGGTGACACCATCCTCACGACGAATATAACGTACTAGCTAATCCGACAAACTTTGTTACATGTCAATTAAATGATTTACTGTTACCTCCGATCCCGCCAAAATAAAACCATTATCTGGATAAAAAAATTCATTCAAATCTGTTTAAACGTTTTTATGTGAAGGAATAACGAACAACAACGACCCATCCTTACAAACTTTCGCATTTGTTTTACCTAGAATAAGTTAATGCTTGACACAGATCCCACCTAAAGGAAAGTGGCGATGATGTCTAAGATATTGGGCCAACTAACTTAGTAATTCTCCTATTTACTCTTCCTAATTCGCCTATTCACTCTTCTCTTGAAGGCTCCTATATCATTTATATATTAGTAGGATTTAACCATATTTTTCAAAAACATCTAAATGTATTCCCTCCAAAAGTAGAGTCATTATCATGAGATTCAACATTAAATGTACCAGAAACACTGATTACCTAATTAGCCTAAACTGCATTTTCAGCTTAATGTACTGTGAGCTTTTAAAATGCTTTAAACTGAAAACTAGTATCATTTTTAATGTAAGAGTATCAAAGACGAAGACTTGCAGAAGAAGATGACCTGTGACCAAGGACGATACAGCTTACTAGATGCGTAATGAACTATTTTTATTATAAAATAATTCACCGCATAAGGTTGATTGGATTAATGTTTTGCTGGAAGAAGTTTATCGATGCACGCTCATGTGGTCTGGGGTCGTTGTCTGGACAAATGGTCGGTCAGACGGACATTCGGTTAACAACTATCCTTTGGTTTGTTTTAATTCCGATACAATCTATGAGGTTCTTTAAAATGACAGAAATATTCGCGTTCTCGCGTGTCTTCGATTGTTATATTTTTTAATTTAAAGCACACGAACCTCTAAAACAGGATTTGTTTATGATACGTTTATACCTATTACAATATCTAAATATACAAAATATCGGTTGTGACACAAGCGAATGTTATGCGATGTCAGCAAGAGCGAGGAATAGATAAGATGACAGGACCAAAGATGTTCCGGTGATAATATAACAAGAAAAATGTATCCTTGGATTTGTCAGCTGATATTTTGAAAGTCAATGTGCGAGTTTGTGGAGTCGACGATTTGTGGTGGCTGGATAGGTTGCAGCAGGGGGTGCGTGGGCGAGCGGCGGCGGGGGTGCGGGGGGCGGTCCTCATTGATCCGCCGGGTAGCATCCCCGCGCCGGCACCGCAGCCTCCGCTCGACTGCCACAAAATTCAACAATTGATATTGGAATTGCTGGTATTCGAAAATTTGATTCCGATTCTTGACCTGATTAAACTCTTACCTAAGTTAGAGGCCGGTTCGAAGATACGCCGTTTATTTCGGTCAAGAAACCGAGTGCAGTGGACCGTTCGAATGGCGCAATATTTTGGTTTTTCTGTCTATTAATATCAGCAAAACATTTTAATAATTATTTACATAAATATAATATAGTCTTGAGTTACAAACCTTCATCTCAATTTAATTGTTATGCTTATTATATACACTGTAGAGGTGCTGTAAATTTAAATGTAAACTAATATAATAAGCTAAATAAAAGTAAGACTCGGATTGGGCGCAGACAGTAGCTTGAGTCCTTGGTGCACGTCATCCATTTTAAGATATGCTTAGCCGCGATATGGCAATACGTTACAGGTAGACGTTCTGCTGACTTTCACAGGATAAAGATTAGAAACATTCTTAATATCAGTATAACAAGTAGGGCAACAGTCAGCCGTCGACAGAAGGAGAACCTCTGGAAATTAGAGTAATTAATGAGAGCGGTGCGAAGGAAGGATCTGATGCGTCGGCGTGTGAAGCGTCGCGGCGCGGTGCGGTGCAGGCAGGGAGTGGCGGGGCGGTGGGGGGCGGAGGTGGTGAATGGGCGGCGGCGGCGGCGCGGTGGCGCGGCTGCGCGGCCGCGGCGCCTCCGCCAGTCCGCACACCGGCGGCTCCGCTGCCCCACGGTCGGCCGCACTCCGCTGAACAACAATGCTCAAAACCAGAACGTAACCGAACAGACCCAGCGACGGCGCGGCGGGCGATGCTCGAGGATCGGGCGGCACGCGAGGCCGTCGGCGAGCGGTCGTGAAGGAGATTTGATTTATGAAAACCATAAAAGAATTAAATTGGAAGCTGGTATCGGAGGGATCGGAATAGCGGGGCGGGAGTGCGGCGTGGTGAGGCGGGGGCGGGTGTCGCGGGTGATGGCGGGCGGCGGCGGCGCGGCGGCGCGCGGCGCTCGCTCGCGGCGCTGACATGGCCGGCCGGGCGCGCCGCGCGCTGCTGGCGGCGCCCGCGGGCCTGCTCCTCCTGCTGGTCCTCATGTGGCCGAGGGGTAAGCCGCCCCCCTGCTTCCTTCTCTCATTCATCTTTCACTCCATCACTTCATCCTACACATCTGATCCTCTAGATACAAGCATACCCATCGTCAAATTGATAATTCCTATTTAATCCCTCTGAACTATGTACAGATTAGCCCAACATACAGATGTTAATTACATGAGCAATTCATTATTCACAAGCTTCCTTATGAAGTTGACAAATACCCACACAGAACAAAAAATTCACGAAATTGTCACCATAAATCTTCTTCTTCTTGATTCGTCTTCTTCACAAGACTTTTTCCTTTATGTTAAATTAGGCTGAACAAAATCATCCAAGAATCCGTCTATCTCAAAAATAAATGTGTACCGTAATTTTGATCTACCCACCATCAGCAAGTTATGACACTCGCTACTAAAACACCCTAATAGACCATAAAAACAATCCGGTCGAGCTCAAACATCACATGAATAGTTGTAGCCGATGCATGAAAACCATAGAGCATGGTAAACTAGCTTTTGTATAACTAACTAGATTTACTCGAGAATATATGTATGTCAATAATAAGACGCCATATACACAATATAAAAAGAATATATAAATCGTTTACGCCTGGAAATGGTTACCGTCGCCGTCATAATAACAAAAACTTTATTAGCCATATAAATTGCTGCCTTAATATAAAACCCAACAAATAAACCGCCCAGAACTGCATGTAAATACATAACAAAGGTTATTGTATGTAGTTGAGATTCGATTCAGTTTCAAGTGTGAAAGACTCAAAAAGATTGCGCTTTTGAACAACAGCAATTTATTGGAAGCCGATGTCAAGAGTATGTCATTGCGACTGCAAACAAGCACGACAGTTCGCGAGCGCTCTTCAGCTGTTCTGAATGGATTGTTATATTATTAAAGCAATATTCCTTTTGAAATTGGCATTAAATTTAAATGGATAAGTACTAAGGAAGCTTGTTAAGTAATAAAATTTTCAAGTATGACTTCAACTTGAAATGAAATGTACTCCAAACATCGCTGCTCGTTAGATGGCAGAATAAGAGTCGTGCCTTTTCAGTAGATGTCCTTAAAACATAAATATGATTTATTATATTTATCTCAATTTAACTGATTATCAAAAGATCTTATTACTAATATTACTGCTTCATCTGAAGTTAGTTGGGCTATTGAATTTAAGATAATGTCACCCTCATCTTTGAACCTGGAGCAAGTCACCATTAGCTCCATCATCTGCTGTCCTGCAGTGTCTCTTATTTGCTTCTTGACTATTAAAGTGTTTTAATATAAAAGCGTTCATTGCTGCTGCTTTACCTGCTAGGTTATCCAGAAATCAGTCAGGAATAAATTATTGAAAACGACTATAATCTGACTGACAGGTTATTAGACATGTCACAGTGCCTATGTACATGATACTCCCAACGCTGGAATACATTTTCTTGCTTGCATTGTTTTCGAATGTAATAAATTAAGATAAAGCCTCATCATAAACGTTTATTACTACAAGTCAAAAAATATTGAGAGTCAACGCTCTTTTTGATCGGTAACGCGGCGGTGATATCGTTAGTGTTACAGATGTGGGGACAGCGACGACTACCAGATGGCTCGTCCGTCCTTTGATCGAGCCCATCTTCCATAGTCTGGTACTCATAACCGTAGAGTTGTGTTTCGCTTTGTTGTATATTTTCATCAAGAATAAGCAGTACTACAAAGATCATTTAAAGCGGAGCTCTACAGTATCTACTTCTGCAGTGCAGCAGACGTAACGCTCCATGCAGATGTTAAAAGTTCGCTGACCGCATCTTAATATCTACATGCACTAAATGTTAAAGTGGGAGTAACTTTTACTAAATTAATGAAAACCGCATTCAAATCTATTAAAACAATTCCTGACATTGCCGAACATAGTAAAACTGATAAAGAAACAATCATTGATATAGAAGACTTTAAGCCCTTTATGTTCGCCAATGACATTTTGGTTTTCAAATATTTCCCTGGCTTATGTCATTTTAACACACTGTGTAAGTAAATTATTTTCAAATGGCGTCGTGCCTTTGAAGGTCATATATCTAATCTTGAAAGTGTTATCAAATAGACTTAATTCTTAATATCAAAGCATAAAACCTAGGTATAGAAAAAATATAATAACTGTTAATTAAGTTATCTTATTAATGTACAATATTATCTCAATTGATAATTATTATAAATGTAAAGGTTCATGAAGTATCGTTGTTGAGGTATATTTTGTAATATAAACATTAGAAAGAATTACTTTTGCGACATTTTCAGTGGTACAGCGCGTGTATGCCATCAGTCTTGCAAAAGAGGCATTGTATCCACAAGAGAGATAGATACTGAAAGTCTGCTAACCTGCATCCTCTTGACTTAATTTGCTGCACTTGCTGAAATTCACGATCACACTTCAAGCATTTTCCAATATTTGATTTTTAATATCATAGCGTTTTACAGACATGGAAGCATTATCGTTTTCTTCATGCAAAACGATATTAAAGTACTACAAATACAAACCTTGATTAAAAATGTATGAAAAACAGACACCACCCTAACAAAATACAATTTCCATGGCAATGAAAACTCAAAATTGCGCCAAAACTCATATAAAGACGCTAAATCAGAACTATTAATCGGTCGAGAAACAACATCGCATTAAAGGAATATCACGCGCGATATAAGCTCTTTGTTTAATGCTTAGCTCCATCGACGTCTCGTCGCCTTTTTTGATACATCTGGCAAGCTAGCTTGTTCAGCAATCCATGGTATTTCCCCTGGCCTTACCGGATGGGTAAAGGATTTTCTAATCGACAGATTTTTCAGTGTCATCGTCGATGGCTGTACATCGGAGTCTATGGAAACAAATGCTGGAGTTCCTCTGAAGCTGTTCTCTCTACCACTCTATTCCTACTATATATCAATAATCTGCCCATGCTTGTATCTATTGTATGTAGAGGACAGTATAATAGTGAAAGCGAAAACAAGTTCATGGTGAAGCGTACAAATCTTATACTGCGAGCAGTGTCCGAATTTTGAGAGATTGAATGTCACAAAAATTCAGACATGTCTGTTAACCGCCAAGAAGAGCTCGTTGACATTGGTTCCTATTTTGTAAAATGCATGCTGTAATACATCAACCGACTTCAATTCTTGAGTGTAGAGGTTTTCTCGAACCCTTGACAGTTAATTAAATCCAAAGCCAAAGCAGCAGGACAGCTTGGCACCCTCGCAAAGGTGTGGCTGTAGCTACTTCATACCGCAATAAATGTCTAATTTATATAAAGTACAGGATGGTTGTTCTGTGGAGTACTGTTGCCATAGACTGGTTGATGCTGCTAAATGTGATCTTTCAGCATTTAGAGGCGTGCTAAGAGAGTAATTGGTGACTCTAAGTTGGTGGAGGCCAATCTACAAAGCCTTGTGCCGATTTGCCAAGCCTCTCGGTGTTCTACAGAATATATTTTGGAAAGTTCGCAGGAATTATACAATTTAATTCCCTCGTCCCCTTTATACCTTCACAAAATCTAAAGCACGACGAGCATCCATCCCTTGGTTGTAGACATTCCACTGGTACGAACGAGGCACTTTGCATCGTCTTTCATGACGCTTACTACGAAGGACTGAAATAAACTATCCGCGTCGGCGTTCTCTTTCGATTTAAACGTAAATATCTTCATGTCAGCAGTGAAAATGCTTTTGCTACGTAGTTCACACAAAACAATTTGCATAACTTAAAAGAACAACATGGTATAACCTAAATATTGTGTTTATTGCTTTTCAAAATACTCTCCTTTGCATTTTAAACATTTTTTCATGGGATCGAATCATTCTTTAAAACAGGAGGACTACAGTTCTAAAGGCATGTTATCTACGTGCTGATTAAACGCTATCACTGCCTCTTCCGAGTTGGTAAAAGTAATACCTCTCATCAAATCTTTGATTTTGGGGAAAATACAGAAATCACAGGCTAGGTCGGGGATGGGTAACGAGTTGTACTTTTTCGGAAACTAAAAATTACTTTGTTTTGTTAGCCGTGTGTGAAGAAGTGTTTTCATGATGTAGGAAAACGCGACTTTTTGGTCGTCTTTCGCGAACATTTTATAACATCCAGGGTAAACAAATGATATTATACCACTCCGCGTTAACATTTTTTTTTATCTTCAAGTGGAATTGTGCAGATAGGACCCATGACTGAGAAGAAAAAAGCGATAATTTTTTTACCAACATTTGTACCCTGCCTCGCTGCTGTTAGCCTGTTCTCATTTTCAAACACCCATTCATAGGATTGCTGTTTTTTCTCCGGTTCAAAACAATAAATCCACGTTTCGTCCCCTGTGACAATGTCATAAACAGCATTAGAATGTCCGTGGTCGTACTTCAGTAGCATCTGTGAGCACCATTCCACGCGAGCCCGCTTCTGCTCCACTGTCAGTTCATGAGGGATCCAACGTCAACATTGTTTCCGAACTTTAATTCTTTGTGTAAAATTTTCTGGATTTGGCTCATACAATCCCCAATAGCCTTCGAATTGTCTCATAGGTAATCCGTAGGTTTTCTTCAATTAGCCGCTTAACAGTAGCCACATTTTGTCGTTGACGGCCTCCCTTTACGAAATTCGTCATGTAAAGACCTCTTTCAAATTCAGCAAACCATCGCCTCACGGTGCTCAAACAAGGTGCTTCTCTCCCAAAAGCATTCTGAAGACTAGCTGCACAGTCTTGCGCGGAGGGAGAACTTTTAAAATCATAAAAAAATCATCGCTCTAAAATCTTTTCTACTTAAATCCATTTTCGTTGCGTACGTAGAACTTTGATGTGTGATAAAAAACAATTGACAAATTATTTTCCGCCAATTTTTTATTTTTATTTCCAGTAAGGTTTCAACGTTTTAAAAAATATAACATACCAAATTCAAATAGTTTCGATTAGCTAGAAGTGCATAACATTTAGTGTGCCCCATGTATATGGAAATTAGTAATAATTATAATTGAATGTGGCATGCGAACAATACATTTATTGTATTATAATTATATAATCTTCAATTTGGATTCCTGTCAACGTGTGACATAAATACATATATTTTATAATCATTACATTTTATAATGTATTTTCAGATACAAGCCAACGGAGCGCGTGTGGATAAAGATGGAGCCGCGGGGGGAATCCCCTGCACATAGATACGCGCACGCAGCCATAGTGTATAAGAACGAGCTCATTGTCTATGGTGGGGTCATCATGTCAGATGAACCGGAGCGGGGGTGAGTTTGCTATATGAAATACTAGTTTCTGACCGTGGCTTCGCCCGTATCATTTGTTGATAAAAAGTAACCTGTGTGTTATACCAGAGAATTATCTATCTCTATATAAGTTTGGCGTAGTATGTCTGGGTCCAAACGGCAGGACAGAATAAGAAATACAGACCTTAGAACTAAAACTATTGTAAACAACATCATTACTCAAATTGAGAAACAAAAATAGAGATGGACTGGCCACATGATGCGTGACAACCAAGGAAAATGGAGTAAGACAGTTACTGATTGGTACCCAAGTGGCAAAAAAAGACGTGGTAGACAGTGTCAACAATGGGAGGATGACATTAAAAAGACTGCTGGCCCAAGTTGGAGACGAGTGGCTCAAGACAAGCAGTAATGGAAGTTGTTGGAGGAGGCCTATGCCATGAAGCACACTGAGCTAATGGACATATTGTAAAACTTCTTATTATAAACTTTACTGCTCGGGATGGAAAGCTATATTATTATATAAGTTTCATCTTAATGCGTTTAACATATAATCGTTCTAATCATCCCAGAGGATTCTACAACCGGGATAAATTTTATCCTATATTCATTTCCTTAATGTGTTATATCCGTTTCCTAAGTTTTATGTTAATCCATTCACTGCTATGTAAAGGGAAGTCAAACATTCAAACATCATCACAAACTTTCTCATTTATATGTGTTAATGTGTGTTTCAGGGGAGGCCTGGCAGGGCTGGAGGGGAGGGCAGGTGAGGTGACGAACGAGCTATGGCGGGGCCGGCTGGAGGCCACACACGTGACCTGGACAAACGCCACGCCCACCTTGTGTACTCCTGTCAAACCTGCACCGTTGAAGCATTGTGGTGAGTATCCATCCTCACAATCTTTCGTGTTTATAATATTACTAGGATAATTATATGAATATGTTTATTCATTTTCTATCAGCTGCATATACAACACAAAATTTTATAGTGTTTTTTCTTCGATATACATTTTCATATTCTATTTAAATCCCTTTAAGGTTTTATGTCAAAATATAAGGTAGCCTATATTCTCTTTTAAGCTCTAGTCTAGTCTCTGTTCAAAATTTTATCAAAATTGGCTTAGGCATAAAAATATGACAAACAGAGTTACTTACACATTTATAATGTTAGTAGGGATTTAATTATAACGTTAATAAAAATAATATTTTTTTCCAGGTGGTTTACATCTGTCAGGTCATACGGCTGTGTTGGCATATGTGGGTCTAATACGGGCTCCGCTCATGGTGGTCTTTTTTGGACATTCCCCGCACTATGGATACTTACATATGGTACAGGTTAGTACCTGATGATGATAAAGGGAATTAAAAGGGTCTTTTGAGAGTAGCTTTCATAGCTTGCATCGTTCCTACATGATCTACCAAGTTGCGAAACGATAAGCTTGGTTATATATAAAGATTACTAGTAACAATATTCTTGAGCTCCTCTGTGCTTCGGAGGGCACATAAAGCCGTTGGTCCTATCGTAATCGTCTGGTCCAGTCGTTGTGAATGCAACATGTATTCGTAGGATATTTGTATTTGTTAATCCAAGCCAAACCTTAAGTTTATTTTGTTTTTATAAAACCATTTATAGTTACGTATTGTGTATCTAGATATTACCATAAATTTTTCTCCTGTTTTGTTATTTACTTGGTTTAATTATTACTTTCGTTAAACTGGGTGGTAAATGTATTTTATTCTATTTGATAATTCCCAGGAGTACAACTTAGAGAATAACTTCTGGACAGCGGCTGTGACACGGGGTTGGCCGGCGCGTGCTGGCTTCGGACACACAGCCGTCTGGGACGAGCTGTCGGAGAAGGTGTACGTGCATGCAGGCCTCGTGTCCGAGTCGGAGGCCACGCAGGTACTGGCCGTAGGATGGACGTTAGTTTAACGCGAACGGTCCTGTAGGGACCTGTAGCCTAGTTAGTAGTTACCCGTGCGTGTAGGCCTCGGTGGCCACGCAGGTACCACCCGTAGGATGGACGTTAGTTTAACATTAACGGCCCTATAGGAATTTATTGCTCAGTTAGTAGTTACCTGTGTATGTAGGCCTCGATATCCTGTAGGATACAGAGAGACTGTCAACTATAGGCTCGAGGCATGTTTTTTTGACAGATGAATTTTTATATGTTTATTTAAAACTTTATTATACCAAAATATTGTGGTAGAACTGGTGTAAACAGAAATCAGCGAATGCTGGTATTATAAGACCAAGTAATGACAAACTAAAAAAAAAAAAAAATGGGTATTAGAAGACAAAAAAATATATATATGTATGTGTGAGAGAACATTAGATGAATTGCTAATGGATAGATGTATGTATGACCTGAGAAACTGACAAACAAAGGACGAATGAAAGAAATTGTCGTATATATAAATTTGTTTATAAACTTACGTATTGACCTGTCCCAACTTGAAAAAAAAAATAAAAATTATATATATGTGTGTGTGTAATCTTTGTTCTTGGATTGTGGCTGTTATTTGTATATTTCATGCCACGCGTCACGATACCCAGACAGAAAGATAGTATTTTTTGTTGTATAGCGCATTGGCGATGCCTCTTGGTCTTTAGATGTGACTGGCCAATGGCATTTAGTGGTTCGTATGATTGTTTGTCGGCTATTTAAATGGCGATTATTATTATGATACCTTGAAGCAGTGATAGTCTAGTGGTTTGAACGTTGGTCAACCGAACGGGAGGTCCTAGATTCCGATCCTGCCCGCACCTTTAATACTCAAAGTTCAGCGTATCATAAGTGGATTGTTACTTGCTACGTTGAAGGAAAATATCGTGAGGAAACCTGCACTTCTGGAAGTTCTCCATAAGGTTCTCGGAGGTGTGTGAGATCCACCAACCGCCCCTAGCCATCATGGTGAACTACAGCCTGTAGACCTCACATTGTGAGAGAAGACCCGAGGTCCTGACTCCAGTAGCGAGCCAGTTATGGGTTGCAATGAATGATAATTGTTCCAGGCTCCATCAGCTGCTTTGTATGAATATGATGTTGAGAAGAGAGTCTTCAAGCCGCTTCCATCAGCACCCACACCGAAGTATCTTCACACAGCTGTTTTTATATCACCGGGTAAGATCCTTTCGACAATTCTAAACTAATGCAGTGAAATTGGGATCTGAAGGGATCAAGCATTTTGTACCATTTAAAAACGTTTTTCATTTATCCAGTTGGAAAACTGAACAGGTTGAGGCTAGAAAAGTCCAATTAACCTTGGTCCTTATTGGAATTCCCAATAATAGAAGTTTCTCTCTTATCCAGGTCCCACTTAACCAGGTTTCACAAAAATAATAATATCTCAGGACAACCCACACACTTCAATCTTATACCAAACTAAACATTAGCTTGTACCATCGTGATCAGACAACTGATAAACATATCCGTCCATCCTTACAAAGTTTGGCTGTTTTTGTCGAATTTATTTGACAAAGTTATATTTATAGGTATGATGTTGGTGTTCGGTGGTAACGCACACAATGACAGCGCCGCGGCCGCTGTCGCCAATCCCGCGGGATCTAAGTGTTTCTCCAACACTACACAGCTGTATGACGTCAGGTAACGTATTTCTATAACCAGTCTTTAACTACATATACAATATACTAATCTCAAAGTCAAATTGTTTAATTATAGGAACTACTGCTCGCTAACTTGAAACTTAACAGAATTTAACGTCCAAAGACAAAAAATCATGCCTCTTTTCCAATTTTAAACATTAATATTATAATCTATGATAAAATTTCGTTTCAAATTTTATTCAGAGCGCAGGATTTTAGGTTATTTTCACAAATGACAGTAATTAGAGATTCGAATCCGCTCTCAATGTTCAGTCTTAGATAGAACACGCTTTATTATAATCTTGGGAAATCTTCTGTTGAGACCCAAAGCATGCCACAATTACATTATATTTCGTAGCTAGTGGTATAAAGACAGACATGCTAGAGTAACCTCTTCTAAATAACACCGACAACATATACTTCTGTTTTTATGCATAATACCAACTAAAATATATATTTTTTCGACAATTATGCCTATATATGTGCCACGATATATTATGCCTATATAATATGATTCCAGGAGGGGGAGCTGCCACCCCCTCGTTACGCAAATGACATAATGTACTTATTAATGATATTTTACCATCAGATGCCGCGTGTGGCGGACGGGCCCGCAGCCCCCTGAGGCTCAGCGAGCGGCGCACGCGGCCGCTGTGCTGGAGTCCAACGACTGGCGGAGATATACTGCTCTTATAGTCGGCGGGTGAGTTATGCACTCAAGCACGTACGTTCACGTGCACGTACTTATACCCTTACGAATGCACTTATGTACTAACTCACACGAACTAATTAGGTTATACGCTCGCACTTATATACTCACATGCACACGCATATACATCCCTTGCATGAACTAATTCACTCACACGTACTTATACAGTTTCATGCATGTTTTCTATCTTTACCGGTCATCCGCATCTCTTATCACGGTCTCATCGTCATCCCTCATCACCTCTAATAACCTTCACGTCACATCTCCATATTTTGTCTTTATCTCTCATCTCCATATCTCATCTCCATCTGTCAACTAGCTCACTCATCTCCATTTCTCATTTCCTTTTCTCGTTCCCACCTACAAACTTTCCATCATGTCAATCTGTATTTCGAATCTGCGTCTCTAATCTCTACGTGTATCTCGCAGTTTCGACGGCCGCCTCCGGTCGGACGCGCTCCAGTTCGAGACGGGCGACGTGTGCCACACGCGCGTGGACGAGGCGTCGTGCCTCAACCACGTGTTGCGCGCGGCCGTCGCCTGCGCCTGGAAGAAACGGGAGAACGAGTGTGTTAGTGTGAGTTGACCTTTTTTTTACTTTAAATAACTTAGCACTTGAAATCTTCGATGGTTATTCACTTTTAACTTGATCGATCGGGAACGCCGACGCGTGCAACTTATTCCATCCTTGCTTTTTGTATGCCTATTAAATCAAGTGAGACCCGGTCTATCGAGGGCTATTAACAGACGGATAAATGGAGGCAACACACGTGTAAGTTTTAGGGCCGACCAATCGGCCGGTCTAAGTTGCACGGGCCTTTATATTAAAAAGTGAAGTAATATTTTTTTCGGTATAAATAAAAATAATAGTGAATCACCCGTTAAAAAGTTTTTAAAATGTTTATTGTCCACGATAATAAAAGTTTAAAATCATATATCGTGAAGTAAAATCTTTGTATCCCTTTCTATGAAAATGAAAGACAGAGGACCAAGAAATTTGACACAGTTAAAACGTTCATAGTAAAGGAGTGCATGGAGCTATTTTATCTAAAAATATAATCAAAATACATTAAATTACAAAAAAAACATTACACCCCACTACTGTGCATTTGACACGCACTGACGTTTGTCAACTTCGTTACTGTCAATTTTAAATTACCTATTTTCAAATTGAATTGAAGTTTAATATCAACCACGAACAGGATTTCTAATATTAATTAAAACGTCAAGCAAATACTACACCAAGCTTAAAAATGCATCTCAAGGTCATGTAGTTATATTAAATTGTTACAGATGGAAGAGATAGGTTGGAAACGAAGTTTTGATAGCAACGTCATAGCCTGCTTGA
>DWJZ01002827.1:0-18427 GCA_018249125.1 Asbolis capucinus
AATATTACTACAGATATATTCAGTTTAATTTTGGTATTAAAAAAACAAGTTATCAAAAATTAATTTATTAAATTTCACAATGTTGTACACTCGCCGTTTCGGTTAAATCATATTCATATAATGTTTGGTAACAATTTTTTTTTAATGATTTGTTTATAGACATGATTTATTAACCCACTAGACATGGTAAAATGCTTTTGCCAAATTAGATCAGGTATCAACTGATGTTATATTAGTTATCCAAAAAATACCAACTTTTGAGATTATTGATATGAATTAACCAATCAGTACATTATTTGGATTACCCCCCCTTATTAGTTTTTATGCCACCAAAATAACTTCTTTGAGGCTTAATGATGTTGATTGACTAACAACTGGGACTGAAGGCTTTACATGCTGACCAAAGCATGGAATTATAATTATTTAGTTCTTGTAGATTTCTATTGTTTGTACGAAATATCCCTATAAATGTGAATAGCCAACTATAAAATCTCTGATATGGTAAAAAGGAAAGGACAAATTCAATAACATTTGAACCTCAGAGACAAATATATCTTACAGTTGTTGTCATCATCAATACAACATACCACATTGTACATCTTTACTAATACAATATAATACATTGTACTTAAAGTATACTAATAAACAGTAAGTTCTTAACTAAATTACTTCCGGCTTAAGCATTTTCTACGAACTGCTTTCATTTTCGTATCAACCTTTTCTTTTGCCACTTCAGCAACTCTCTTAATATCATTAATCATGTATTGTTTAACCACCGACAAGAACTCTGACATCTGAAAAGAAGAAAATTTTTAAGGAAGTTTTTACAACTTAAATTCCTAGTACAAAGTAGCTTTTAGACAACAAAATCAATTGATATAATTAAAAAAAAATCACAGCACCACTAACTAACAGTTATCTAAGGTTTAATAGTTGCTGTAGTCTAGTTAAATAGATTAACATTAAAATCTTACATGAATATGTTAATGATATTCAAAAACATACGATATGGTTAATTAAAAAACAATAGGAACAATAAAAACTCGCCTTTCGTGTGATGTAGTAAATGTAAAAAAATAACAAACCAATAGATCATCCTCATTCTTCCCAAGTTGTACAAACGCACATTTGGCTGCGTGACCCTTATGTTCAACCCACGGATCATCACTTGCTTCCCATCCATCTAGTTCCTTCCCACAAAGAAAACATTTCGCTGCGTCAGCATCGTCAGCTCCTGTTGCAACAGAGTAGAACCCAGCCTCTGCCATATTGCGTTTATTGCATTTCTCTTTGTCACTAAATGGCCATTTCTTGAATGTCTTTATTCGCTCTTCTACTAAATATAATGACGAATTTTCCATTATTACTTCTGTCTATGTTTTTAACAAGTTATCACAATAAATCAATGGAAACGAGATAATTTAGCTGTCGTTCCAAGCGAAGCAAAAACACTCCTATTTGCCGTTATTTGTTTTGATTAATTTTTAAATATAGTAACAGATAATTGAAAACACTATAGAGACGATAAGAAATGCAGACTATGCAACTTGCAGACCGATAGAGAGTCGATGTACACTTGTCTTTCATCACTATGATTACTGTGATCTATAAAAGTTTTGTAAGTCAAAAATTTTTGGCACCAAATCTTTTATTTACACAATTGTACTTTAGTTATTTATATCAACGTATTATATATCAAATAAATTTCATATTATATTCCTCAATTATATGTTAATTTTTTTTAACAATTTTTATTCTGTTTTTAACTAGTCAAATTATTATATCAAATTGATGTGTGACTTATGTGATTTTCTATAAAGTTAGGTACCTGGTAAACCAGCGGTTAAAATGGTAAAAAAAGTATTCCATTTACATGGAGATATAAAATCATTAGGTATATACAATATTAACATATAATGATGCATTCCTCCGTTCACTATTTAACGTCTTTTTCTTTTGTTTTAAGTTTGTTCTTAATATTGTAATTCTGCCAGGAATTATGTATTTTCTTCCAAGAAATTATATTAGTCATATACATTGTTCCGGATTATCAAATCGAAGTACTCCAGCTAGTGGTCCAGTTTGAGCGCCGAGGTCTTGGTAATTAGCGGGTACTGTATTCAAGTCGGTACTGGGGTCATCATGAAAAGTAAGTACGAAAACCAAATTCAGGTCGGTTAGCAGAGTTAGCGGAGTCCATTTCCAAAGTGTCAACGTTAGGTAATTATCAAATCCAGTGAAAACAAACTTAACAGTACCAGTACCAACACATTTTATCTATTAGAATTACTACAACATTAATAGATTAAATGGATACACTAAAATAATTATTTCGTTCGTTATGGTTCAATTTTTTCAAACATTGTTGCAAAGTTCTTTGGATAAAATAATTAGCGTAAAAATATACTGTTTTGTTATGAAGTAGGGATATTGTTGAGAGTTTTGGGTCCATATATGGGCATCTCCGTTTAATGAACTTTAACTTAGGACTAGCACCATTACCGCCGTCATCATGCGATTCTAGTATTAGGAATTCGTTATACTGCGCTAATGGTATCATACCTTAATAATTTCAGTTTACAGCAAAAAATTGTGTTTCAGAAGAATAGACACACTAAACGCTGCAGTGTTAAACTATTGCAGCACTGTGCCCACTGTCACTGTCATTTCTTCACTTTCACTTTTCTACCTAGTCTATGCTTTCACTTCATTCATTCACTCTGCAAGCATCGTGTGCATTGACCAATCGAATCGACAGGCTCGAGTTGAGTTGAGCAGGCAAGGAAATTAGCGCAAAGTCCGCGTTATGTTCTTATTTTGTTCTTAGGTGAAATAGAAGCTCACTATTTATTTGTGATAACTATAGAACATTTTCTACTTATTATAACATAAAGCACCACGGTTCACGAAAAGGGACATTTATTTTAAAGAATAGTTTTTAATTGAATATCGGTGCTTCCAAACGTTGTCAAACGAATAAAGTGCCTACATTTTTGTAGTCTTTTGTTATTACTAAAAACTATTGACTGTCGTGTGTTCAAGTGTTTTGTACGATTCTTGCGATGGTCCGAGCTGTTTTCTAGCATTGTCCCGTTCAGTATAACCTTTTGGTAAGTACATTCTTAAGGTAATAAATATTGATGTTATAAAAATATTGTTTTCTTGTGATGTGGAGTCTAATTCTAGTAACTTTTGGTCAGATGTAACAAACACCCATTCAAATAAACATAACTTTGTTTTTAATTCCGATAAACATAGTAATTGTTTTTGTTAGTGTCACGTCCTAAAAATCGTGCCAAATCGACGTAAAATAAAATTGCTATATTCGTAGAAATGCTATTTGTGTATAGATTTATCAGACGTTATTAGAAGCATATGTTTCGGATAATAACAGGTTTTTTTTTTATAAAATTCAATGGTTGATTCTAGGAACTTGCCCTTTCCTTGTCAGCTGTTCTTCAATAACTGAATTGATTATAGTCCTTTTTAGCATTAAGACTATACTTGGTGTAAATTCGACCTGAAATGCTTAATAACATTCTGTTGCCTAGCAACCTGTGACAAAGGAAAATTAAACTTTTTGTTGTTCTATCAGTTGTTAGCTTTTTTAAACTATTAAACTTTTAAAAACTTTAACTTGTAAATCATGCTATTTGCTTGGTGACAAATGCATAAAGTGTATTAAAACGAAAATCAGTCATTTATGTGTGTTGGTGAAAACCTTACAAAAGTTTTTTTTGGTTTGTTTACATTTAATCCTGATCTAAGTTACACCAAGTAAAATTATAATATTAGACTTCTGGTTTAGAGTTTCATTCAAAAGTAGTACATACATTTGTAATGTTAAATTTCTTTGTTGTACAGGTGTTTCTTGTACTCATTGTTTTGATAAAAATAAAATTGCTATAGTATCAAAATCAACATAGTGTGCAGGCGACGCACTACATAGTAAATTTATTTTATATTTTTCTATATGTTTATTTGTTTACCCATTGGGCAGGAAAATGTGTGCCAGGTATCTTAGTAGGCTACAAACTTTATTGTAAAATGTTTAACTCTAAGAATATACCACATTTCATATGTATGTTGTATGTACATTTGATTTGCAACCTTATTTTCTAACTAGTTGTACCCAGAGCTTGGCTTACACACATAGTTTTTTTTATTACCAGTGGACCAAAAATTCCATACAAACTTTCATCCCATATCCCAAGGGAATCCTAGTATAATTAGGGATGAAAAGTATCCTAAATGTTAAGTATTTCTTGAAATTTAAAGTCATTCCAAAAATAAATACTATATATATTAAGAGGTATTTTAGTACCAACTTTCACCCCCCTTTTCTATCCTTTATGGGATGAAATTAAAGAAACAATTTATATTGTCAACAAGGACCTGGTATTGAAAATTTCAAAATATTCACATTATTTTGCCTTTTTTTTCTTTTCATAACAAAAAGTCAAAAAACAGAATTGTGTATTTCATCAATTTAAATAAGGCATGTTTGTTGCAACTTTCAAGCAAATTGGTTGATATTTAAGAAAATTCCCGGCCAAACTTTCTTTCTCTATCTCAAGAAAACCCAAAAATTATTCTGAATAAAAAGTATCCTAAATGTTAATTGGGGATATAAGTAATAACTTCATGAAGTCATCAAAATCTGTCTGTGGGTTTTCACATGATGCACATTCAGACAGACAATAATTCCAAAAAAAAAATTTCGAGCTCTATCTCAATGTAAGAGTTTGAAAAATTAATTAATGTACAGAAAAAATGTACTTAGACTTTTATTATAGTGTAGATAAATACGGGCACATCCGAATTTACCTATTTGTTCTACCTACTTAATATTGTTATTAATTTCTTTCCATCTAATGCGTTCAGTCAGTCAGTCAATCAAGTTGCACTGTATGTATGTATAAAACCTTTGGATGCGCTCAGTTTTTTCTAATTCTCACCTTTTATTCAAATTGCCTATGGTGTCTATTATAATTACACTCTATCTAATATAATTATAAATATTTTATTAGGATTACAGAATATATTTTTTTGATACCTGGTAATTGTAGTAGTATCAAATATTGTACAATAAAAGCATGGCATTCTAACAAACATGCATCAATAAGAAATGCCTGCAGACTACCCTAGCAACATAACATGCTATGTTGCATATGATCACAAATACTATCCATGATCCAGGAACAAATATTTGTGGTCGTATAAACATCACCTAAGAGGGCAGCTTCGGAGGGCATTTGATTTGATTTTGTTGATGCATTATATGATACAAACCCGTCTTACTCTCATTTCGCCAAAATCCGGGATTCGGATTAGTACCTATAAGGTGGCGAAATTTAGTGGCCTGGCATAATAGGTGAAGGAAAAGCAAGGAGCTAGCAAAAGGGCAGGCTCATTGCGAAAATTTCGTGAAGGGAAGGCTGGACCTGTTTCTGTACCTGGGTTGTTACTACAGTTAGCTCTGTTGTGAAAACATCTTTTCATTCAGTTATTGGCAAATGGTACATTAGTTAACAAAATGATCTTATGGCTAGTTACTTAAAGCGTTATACGAGTATGTACGTATAGCAAAACATATTTATTTCATCAAAGTAAACTTTGTCCTAAACCGTAAATGAGAAATCTCTTACATTATGTTTTTCCTAGCATTACGACCTACATTACGCTGAGATAGTCTCTGCAGTATAAGGAAAACTCAGAGCGGCTTAGCAGAAACATCACTTTTATTCAAGAAAAAAACCTTGAGAGAGAGAAAAATCTCGTAAAAAATGCATGTCGTTAGCTTTGTAGCGTAGTGTCTAGAAAGGGTACGGCTTCGTTTATGACTCCCAATGCGAGTTCTGCGGGTATTTTTGCTTTTTTTAGCCTTTTTTATTCAGCTCCAAGCCTTTACTAATTTCATTACTTAGCTCCCGAAGGCACAAGGTACAAAATGAAACTGACTTGAATTCAGATAACTATTATAAAAGAATATTTTTCTAAAACAACTAAATGATTGTGCTTTTATCGAAAACCTCTCAGAAAATCAATAAATATAATTGGTAATTACACTCACACTCTCATGTTCTATGTATCGCAGATGGCTAGCAGAAATAGAGATCCCAAATAACACCCATTGCCTGCCTAAAATGTTCTTCATACGTCTAGCTTTCAGTACTTTTAAAGATAATAGTAGTAGTACTATACGGAGTAGATTCCTAATTAGCGAAGAAATTAATGGGCATAAGATAGAACTATAATGAATTCTTTTCCCGCGCTACAAAGAGGCCTCCAGGTCAAGAAGTCGTGGTTGTGTCACAAAAAGTCTTTGTGTGAGCTATATTTGACACACGTCGAAGTGCATAGTGCATAATTTTCTTATTCCCCATAATTTTGTATTTATAATCAGTAGCGCATTTTAAACTTTTAATATTGACTGCAAAGTTGTTCTGTTAGGCGTTCTGTTTAGGCGTGTCTTTTTTATTATGTTGGCGAAGAACTGAAGTTTAAGAACTCGGCCACGATTCCAAAACAATATTTACCACCAATTTGTAAAGTTTGTATGTCAAAAATATTGAAAACTAGAAACTGCCCTCGCTTCGCTGCGGAAGAGCAAGTTACCAAAAAAAGTAGTTACAGTGACATAAATCTAAGAGTTAGACATACGGTATAGCGGATTAATTTGTAGATATTGATGCCCTTTATAAAACTGTAGTACCTCACGTTGGTCTATTTTCAATAATTTCCGCAGCGTACGCGATGTAAGGATTTTTTTGGTACTTTTTCACATGTTGGGTAACATTGTCGAAATTTTCACGCGGTTCCCTATTTTTTCTCGTATTAAACATAGCCTAGTTCATCAGGGATAATGTAGGATTCTAATGGTAAAAGATTTATTTAAATCTGTCCAGTAGTTTCGGAACCTATTGAATTCAAACAAACAACTCAGTCTTTCCTCTTTATAATGTTAGTGTAGATATCAAATTTGTTAAGTTTGTATGTCAAAAAATATTTTAGAATCATGACCAATATTATAAGTCTATTTACTAAGTTAGTGCGCTCGACGTTATCGTCACTTACCATTACGTGTCGACGAAATACTTAAAAACACAGTGTTGTTTTGTACCAGTATTTATAGCCGTACCTATCCTGCTGCTTTGCGGAGATTACAGCGCTAGCCGCACCCAGCCGCCAGGATAGCCGTCGCGGCATGGGATCGATGGGCCCGCACTGCGGTTCATCCCGGGCAGTAGGCGCGGTATCGCTTTCGGCATTTGGCAACGATATTGACTTTGCAATTCGAGTACGCAAGGCTGGTCTTTAATTTACGATACAATTTTGATACTATGCTTAGCAAGGAAACGCGTGGTGGCATACTTTACTGCTTACCTTATAAAAAGTTGATTTTCTAAATTGATATCTTAGTGCACTATGACTTCTTAAGAAACATGTGGACTAGGTTTCATACTTCTAGTTCCAGGATCATTTAATAAGGTCCTGTCATCTGTCAGTAATTGTTATGAATTCATCGAATGAAACAGATAGATGAGAATATTTTTGATAGCTTTAGCTTTGTTCGTGGTCTTCGTACATTGAAAATTACAAAATCTATGCCCAGAGTCTCTTTGGCACGATTTCTAAAACCTTGACTAATTAAATGTAAATCATAAAAATATGATAATTAAAAGAAGTTTATTAATTGTTATTTGTTTACCTTATACCGTAATTGATTAATTTAATCATCAAACAGTAGAGTAGTAGTGTCCTGTGAATAAAATGTAACTACAATATAACTAATAAGATTTTTTTGTTAAACGCGATTGGAAAGATTTTTAATAGAATAAAATAATTCTTTTCGACAGTGTCATCGCATTTGAATAAAAAAGATAGAATCGAAAATCGTTCCTTAAGGCGAAAGATATACGTTATTATTAAAAAGATTAATTTGAAATCATCTATTGAGGCATTTTAAACATTGAGCCAACAGATTTTAAAATGCAGATAGAAATTGTTATATATTCGGGTGCCTGTGGTCGAATGGAGGTAATTAATTAACATCACCACTTGGAGACACTGCACTTTATTACTTTAATATTTATTTTATCGGAGCAAATTACAACACGTGTTACCACTATGGTAGCCATCAGGGTAGAGAGCTAGCAGCGGGGTAAAAGGTTTGTGAAACCGAATGACTGAATATGACTGATTATGATTAAGAATGAGACGTGTGCATTGAGTTTTAAGTGAATATATAACAGGAACCAAGATGTAAAAGTAATCAGTAAAATAACAGGTAAGTTGATAAGAAATAAATGTAACGCTTAACTTGATCGTAAACTATTGAAACATTGTTCAGACTGATTCGTCATCGTTCAAAGCATTGAAATAGAAACCACCAATCAGAATGCTCACTGCGCTATTGTATTGGACGTTTGAATAAAGACGTTTCTCTCTAGGTAATTCACATAGATCACCGACAAGTATAGATGCTGAAGCCATTGAAAATAGGCTATTTTCGTCTCGCACCGAGATTGATAGTCTCTCGCTAAGCAATGCGCAGAAGCCTTATATAACGATTACAGTAAAGACGTTGCTGTATCTTGCTCACTTTTAAGCTCCCATATTTCGTGTGTTAAGTCGTTACATTTTCTGTCTTCACAAAATTACTAGTGATTATTCCCACACGGGATCCTGACTGGATCAATGTTTATAGCAGTTGTCTGGTAGAGGAGACGAATCTTATATTTAGATTATCTATCCTAGATTCTACCAAGCTGTTCATTTGTCCAGTATTTTGAGGAGCACTACAGTCAATAACATGCCTCCTGCGGCTCACACCTCATGCAATTCAGAAGTAACATGGATTGGAGAATGGCAATGCAATGCCACATTAAGTTTTATGTTTTGCCGCATCCTATTATAATTATAGATTACCATCTTCTAATAATGTTCCGTCTTCCCGCATTAACTGCACGGTGTCCTAGAAGTCACTTTGTCGCTTCCTTCTTGGCCAGTTACACATTCATCACACTTTGCTATAGCGGATGTTCAACAGCATTTGCGACGGTCGCTTCCAGTGTTTCATTCAGGGTATTCTAGGAATTTCTGCAACGAACGCCAGCCGTAATATTGCATATTTTTTTTTGTGTTGTTCGTTAATCTGAGCTCCGCCACAACTTATTGAGTATGTATCGAGTACTCAAGTCAATGAACAAGAAGTCTTTAATAAATAATAATAAATATCTTTGGACAACTCACACACGGCCACCTGATCCCAAACTAAGCGTTAGCTTAGTAATAATCTAGTGAGCATAGTGATATCAGACAAATGATAAATATACATATATACTTTTAAACACATTGTTATATATAAATGTGTGTATATTTACCCCCAAACCTTTCCTTGCTCATCACAGAAAAGTTTGACCTGGATGGTAATGGAACCCACGACCTTCGGTGTAGCAGTCAGGTTCACTAACCACTAGACCAACCGGCCTGTTTAATGTTTAAGCACACGAAATCTGAAGTCTTTTACACGCAACGACTGATTTAATATGGTTAATGGTTGTTGCCTGAACAGCTACCATATATATTTCTATAGAAGCTGTGAAAAAATATCTGTCTTGTTGCCAGAGGAACTTAGAAAACATTAGTAATCAGTACTCGTTGGAAACCTGTTTACTCTTACGTTCTTTCAATTGAACCTTACCCTTTGTTGGCAATTGGCCCTAATTAAAGAACGTTCGATACAGCTACTGGATAAAGCTGACTCGAACACGTTCGAGAACCTGATTGAAATATTAAACCTTATAGTCAAAGAGGTGTTCTTGGACAGAAGCCAACACTTACACGTTATTCTATTCGATGATATATGGCTCTTAACTTACTATTATATTGGCAGGTTGTAATTTTCTGGTAATTGCCAGCTCATAAACATTACATACATACTGTACTGAGATACATATCTAACTTACTAAATACGGACGAACGTACAGCAGAGACTTGGCAAAAGGGTTTCATTCGCGTTCGTTGGACACTGAACGCTAAAATGCAGCATAAACAGCATTTGTGAGCTCATTAATCAAATTCTCCAGACGCCTGGAGACTTTACGATATAAATCGTTTACAACCTCTAAACTCTGAAATGGGTCAATGTGCAGGGGTAATAGATTGCTCAATTCCAACTTAACATTCTTTTGACGACTTTTATTCTCTTAATTTATGAGATTGTTTTATACATCTTCAGAGTTACCGCTATTAACTTATTTATTAAATATCGTAACAAATCTAGTAACGAGAGCAAGGGAGATAAATGTCAGAGAAAGGAAGGGAAGGTGAGAGAGTAGGGTTATGATTAGGAATTTCTGGATTGATCGACTGGTTCTATTTATGTCTTGTTGTAAGGACTATTCGACGCGGAGGCTCAAATTTAAAATAATTTATAAAGCTTTCTCTATTATACCAAGACATGGCCTTTTGTCCATAATGGCTCACCTGATGGTAATTGATTGCAGTCATACAACGACAACACCATAGAAAATCCCAATGTGGTACCAGCCCTAAACGAAAAATGGATTTACCACTATTTTAAAGAATTTCTTAATCCAGGACGTTTAGGAATTTTCATAATTTGCATATACGCATTATTAGTCATTAAATAATTAGCGAGTCCAATCTGTTGATGAAATTGTACAGCAAGTGGTGTCACCATAAAAGGGTGAAATTGTATGTTTGTCAAACTAACAAATAACGTTCATAATTTGCCAGATACGGCAATTCAATAATTAGATGTATTAGGCAATCATGAAACTATGTACCGTGTGTAACCGTATCTAATATCTTATGCAAATAAAACTTCTCCAGTAATTTATTTCGTGTCAATTCGTCTGTCCAGAACATAACGTCGAAAAACGTTTCTCGGTTACTCCCTTTTACTATGTTCGTTGATAGAACTTTTTATGGAGTTTATTGTATGTTACTATTAAATAATAAATGGAATGAAATAT
This sequence comes from Asbolis capucinus, assembly GCA_018249125.1. NCBI lineage: Eukaryota > Metazoa > Arthropoda > Insecta > Lepidoptera > Hesperiidae > Asbolis > Asbolis capucinus. The sequence continues at coordinate 11,004 of DWJZ01002827.1, forward strand.
TAAGTTAATAAACTTTGATGAACACAACAAATTCCTTTGCAATGTGAGATGATTGTCAAGTTTTTCATTTGCTAATGGACTACGAGCGGTGAAGTTCTGATTGTTTAGTGTTATAAATGCAACATTTGTGTCACGTTCCGTTAAACATATTTTCTGTTAAAAACAGGTATTTATATTAAGAAGGGGCATCGTTAGGGTACTCGTTAAGAATCTGGGTTAAAAATTCCTTTTGAACACTGTTGAACTGGTATTAAATATTCTACTTGTGTTGATGTTGTAAAAACTTCTTCAACTAGTCCAGAAAGTACCTCATTAATTCTTACTAACTCGTTAAATGCAGATTGTAAAGGTCAAGTGAATTACGCGCTCATAATGTTAGTATGGCTAAAAAGAACTGAAGTTATTTTCGGTGGATAGATCTTGCGAGTCATGAGTTATGTAAAGAATGAAGAAAATTATGATAATTTATTCTTATAGTTGATTTTATTCAATACAGAAAGTGAACGCATAATCCAATTTATAACTGTGTATCTCTTTAATGATATTCATTACTTTTCTGGTTTATGTTTTTACAGCTTACTTATTCATAGCCTGCTAGTCATAGTCTGCTAAGGATTTTGAGAATTATTGACCTGTGACGGTGAAATTTCGTGACCATTACTGTGCTAGCAGGATATTTTTCAGTTCCGCTTGTTATATTATAAGCACGAAATAACAGTTGATTACTGAGAAATAGAAGTAGTGCGAACCACGCGCTGTGCTTCGTCTTTTATCATTATTCATCTTACCGCGAAGGACTGAAATAAGCTGACCGCGTCGGTGTTCCCGTTCGATTCCAATGTAAAAGTCTTCAAGTCAAATGTGAATAGGTTTTACTAAGTTAGTGCACTTTACTATCGAAGTCTTCATCATTTACGACCACTTATCAATAGCTGGGATTGCAGTCAAGCGCTAACTTATTTAACTCAAAAAAAGGACAAAGTAGTATCAGAGGCCTACGAAAGGCTTAGTTACTCCTTTAAGACCTCCAACTATATTCATTATAGTATCGTCAGCAGCTTTGTTTGAGGCACTCACAATTATGAGGTGCGTAATGGTTAACTCTAATAAGATGCAGTATTCAGCTAATGACTTCTGGTTGAAATAGCTGAAGCTGCTATTGTTATCGAAGCACAATGTCTCGTCTGAAGCGGTTCTGGCTCTCCTGCTTCATTATTTACGAGGTCGCATTGTTCTTGTTGCTTCTTTGTTGTGTTTATTGTTGCAATATTGTTAAGTTTCCTTTATTTGAGAATATAGGCAGTTGGTTTCGTGCAACACTTATTAAGCATTGGTTTACTAGTGTTCTGTTTTATTTTTGTGCGAAGACTCTTAGTGAAAGGGTTATTGTTAATTTGAGCAATGTTTTATGAGTGATAACGTTGATTTTATTTTTATTAACGTTGAAAGAGAGAAGAATAGGATCTTGGATCTTGGTTGCTAATGTCGTCGCTATACAAATTAAAGGTATGATCTTATCTCAGTGATTGTGAAAGCATAATTGCAGATTATTTTTTTCAACTTAACATAAATTGATGTTTCAATCAACGACAATTCCAACTGATGGTAATGGTCGACGATGATCAATCCCATCAGATAGCGGCGAAGTGTGATCCTAAGTAAGGTGCCACATATACGTATCATAAACCTTTGCTGGGTACTTAGGTTCGCAAGCAACGAAACGTCATTAAAACATTCACGAACCATCTAGTAATTTTCCACGCCCATTACGCTTGGCAAATTAAACGAGCGAAGTAATTGCATAATGGCTTTCAATGATATCATCATTGTGCACTTGTGCAGTGCTTTCGTCTATGGCTATTTGTTTTGGAGTAATTATGGGAAAGAGTAAGGAAAACTACTAAAGCGTGTCATCAATGCCATAATAGTCCATTACTTAGTGCGTATCTTTCCTCACAATGAGGAGTCCTAGAGCATACGTCACCACCATAGGTAAAGAGGACCTGAGAGTGTTTGAAGTTTTCATGCCATGTAAAGGGCTTCGACATGGCTTAACCAGTGCGATCTATCGATAACAGCCTGAGTCTTGTAAGTTAAAGGTACGTCCTAAGCATGGAAGAGCTTAAGAATTTTTTGCCATTCGTGCAATGAGCTCCATCCATTCTTGAGCCCTAGTCAATGTTTTCATTGGGACATTCCCTGAAAAGCACCTCCGTTTTCACAAATGTCCTTATAATACTAAGTTTCTCCAGCTGGTGTAACCCGTTCAGAGTAGTTTTATACCTACAAAGTTTTAAGCCTTTGTTTGCGCTCAATAAGATTGTTGCCTACTTCAGTAAATCATTAGTACAATTAGCATTTTGGATGTTCATGAGCAGTAGCAACCGTTTACTGTTATGATCAGGTTCGCTTGCCTGCATAGTTGTTGACCAGTGATAATATATAAATAATGTTCGACAGAGACTAATACATATTTTGAAGATTAGTACGAGGCAGGAAGAGTTACTAGATGAAGCTGTCTAACTGCTGACATAAGGTTCGTGAAGGCATCTTGACAAAAGCGTGGGTGATATTGTCAAAGCTGGAGTGCTGAATATCGAAAGTATAGAATGTCAAGTGATTCGCTTAAAATTTAGTTCCACTTGACGCCGTGTTGCCCTTGAAGTGCGGATATCTTTTAACTTTTAATTCGTTGCTGAGTTAGAATAAAATGCTTGGCTGCGAAAACAGCTTTTCTAAAAAACCCTATAGAAGTTGAAATTATATTAGATGATTGATCGGCGCTACGCCTGCGGCTATCTTTTTCTTTATTTTGTCTCTTATTTTCCTGTATCGTATTGAGTGAGATTGATTGTGTTTGAGATGGAATTTCGTCCCGCAAATATTTGTCGAAAAGTACGACGTGACGATGTTGTAGGTTACCTTTTAGTAACGATTTTACCATAAAAGGCATAAATACGATCAAAGTGCTTATTTTATGAATTCAGTGACCTTTGACGAAAAGCTTCTGATTTATGGTTATTGATATTGTTGGAGAGAGCCAACTGAAGCGAAATTGCCTGCCCCGGTGACCTATATGTGAATCTGTATGTGGTTAATTTTAACTGATGCGACCCAGCCGTACGTTATATTAGATAACTAAGTCAATTTCAGGCGAAACGGTTAAGCAAAAGTTTTTCTTTGCGCAGCGAATTGTTGAGCTCTTCATTACGGTTCTAGTGTTCCCATTACAGTGACGATGTAGCGTCACAAAACTATCTTATTATTTTTATCAAATAACATACCTTGATGACGGTGTCAAAATTTTAGGAGCGCTTCCGTGCTTCGGAGGGCACGTAAACCCGTCGGTCGTAGTTAATATGTTAAGCCATGTCGGAGGTCTTAGAGCAGCGTGGTGGAGTATGTTCTAGGTCTCCTCCTTGTGAGGAGATACCCGTGTTCAGCAGGTCACTTATGGGCTGAAGCCAACATAGCTTTAAACAAAATCTCAACAAATATTTTGGAGTTTCCTGTTGGGCTTCTTTACGCAAACCAGAAGAAGTTTCGGCGTTCTTTAAATTTTTAACGAGGATTCGGTCGTAGCGTGAAATCTTTGTTGTACGTGTTCCAGTAGAATTAATCTAGCAGGTAATCTTTAGATCTTCGGTATCAGGTCGCCAAGATACGTATGTAGGTCTTGTTTGCGGTACAGGTGATCGGATACTCAGGAATATCGTCTTACGTTGATGTTCTCGGTAAAGTGACCTTCTTCAGCTGTTACGTACTCGATTCCACTTCAAATTATGTTGAGTGTTTGGGGATAGTCCCTTAATATTTACTTCATCACCTACTTCAGAGCACAATACAGCACGCTGATAATTCGCTGATCGTCAATTGTATAAATCGACCATATCGTGTAGACAATTCTTTTCTTTTATATTCAATAAGCTAGCGCTGGACTACGACACCACCTCATGATAAGTGGCGACGTAGACTCTGATGGCAAAGCGCACAAATTTAATAAAAGCCTATTCACTCGTGTCTTGAAGACATTCTCAATCACTAGTTCCATAATGTTCGGGAATGATAATCGGCGCTAATCATATCTTTCTTATACTGAATCTCCTTTCTTCTCCTGTGTTTGGCGCGAAAGTAAACAGAAAAGAGATTGGTTTATTGAGAACGGCTAGATGTTAAGCATACTCTAGAACTTGTATTGTTCGGTGATAAATGAAGAAACTCTAATCTTAGAACTTGCATAATAATTCTCCAGTTGTTTTCAGTGCTTGTTGGAGATAGGGCATTAATAAATCTTGGAAACCTTATACCTTAAAGATCCAATTGTATAAGAGGAGAGCGATTTATATAACCTGTTTATTATGTACCTAACAATGCATGTATTATTGTATATTGATACTAGGGTCAGCCCGAGGTTTCACCTGCTCGGTATGTTGGTAAAAAGTATGTTATTCCTGTACCAAATTTCATTCAGATCCGTTTAGTTGTTTTCTTGTGAAAGAGTAACAAACGTCCATCTATCCATCTTTCAAACTTTTGCATTTATAACCCTACGGTCCATCCGTGGTTTCGTCCGCTTGGTAAGTACGATAATAAAAAGTAGCCTATGTGTTAGGTATTCCAGGTATTCTATCTCTGTGCTGAATTTCATTTAAATCTGTTCAGTAGTTCAGTATCCATCCATCCTCACAAACTTTCAAATTTATAATATTAGTAGAATAAGTAGGAAGTGTGATAGTAGGATTAGTAGGAAGTTGGACAGTTCCGTTACTTTTCAACCATCTTTGTTAACTATTGAACTACATAAAACAGGATATGCTTATGACTATACCTGCCTCTTTCTAATCTCTAAAGTACGAGCGAGCTCGCGAACTGTACTTTTAAATTGACTCATGATATTGAAGGCTTTTATCAAGGTCTTGCCCAGCTTGATGAACTAAATGAACTGAATCAATCTATTAAATGGAATAGGTATCGTTCATACGTTCTCAAGGGACCGCGTATATTCTTTCTATTATGGATAAATCACTCGATTGCGCAACGACAAGCGAAGGGTTTTCAATCTGTATATCATTAGTGGGCTTTACCATATAAGACCACAACGTTACTTACCATCTAGTAGGATAGTGGTCTAGCACTAATTTATATAAAGTAAAAAGAAAAAAAATGTACGTTCGTTTATTTGTTCTGTGGAAAATAAAACATGTTATAAAGTTGAAGAGTTTGTTTATATGAAAGCGCTAATCTCAGGAATTGTTGGTCACATATGCAAAATTATTTTTGTGTTAGATAGTCTACTTAACGAGGAAGGTTATAAGATCCTTTTTATCTCAAGAAATAGCATTTTTCCCGGAGAAAGTTAACCTTTTATTTATTTATTTTTATTTATACAACTTTATTGTATGGTTCTTCTTAACCTAGGTTACACAAATAGTTGTTGCTAAAATATAACAATAATATTATAAAATGTAATATGGCGGCAATATGGGCTGTACCCTGGCGGTTTAAACGTCCACCACTCGAACGGGAGGTCCTGAGTTCCAATCATGCACGTACCTAACCCTTATTTTGTGAATTATGTATGTGCACATTATAAATTATTTGTCACTTGCTACGGTGCAGGACGTCGCAAGACAACCTGTTAAGATTTCCCCACAAAGATCTCACAGGTGTGAAGTCTACCAATTCGTACTCGGCTAATGTGAGCCTCTCACACTGTGAGAGGAATTCGGCTAACGTGAGCCTCTCACACTGTGAGAGGAATTCGGCTAACGTGAGCCTCTCACACTTTGAGACGACCCGGGCCTACAAGTGGGAAAGTTATGGCAACTAAAATGATGATTATAAAATGGTTATTTGAAAATCATTTATTGAAGGAGTTCGCGAGGCAACCAGCACGCTTGAGAGTTCCCCACAAAGATCTCAGAGGTGTGAAGTCTACCAATTCACACTCTGCTGATGTGAGATCTCTGATAATATATTTTCATTTCGTATTTACTCATTCTTCAACATTTTCGTACTAATGAGTTATGAAACCATTTAGTTATATTCTTGCTTTTTAAGATAAATTGCCTCATCATTATGAATCTGGAAATCTGAGTTTCGAGTCTACTCTAGAAGCCGTCTTCAGATTTTAATGGTCTTCTATAATTAGCTCGGATTTTGTGAGCCAAAATGTGACGTTATATTAATTCTAATCATGGATTCATTATGTAAAACGACGTAACAACCAGTATTATCTGTGTATTTTAACGTCATTATGTTTTTGTTCAATATAATGTATATTGTATTTCAACAAAGATTTTGTTACGCTCAGGAACAATGTGTTGATGAAGTTGAAATTAGGGTAGCTTTACTTTTCACTTTTATATTGAGGTGATGGTATCCACAAGTTGCCTAGTTTTGAACCATTAATGTGCCACAGCTGTATGATATAGTATTGTACTGTATTTCGGGACTCCATACTATATACTGTTATAGTACACGAAAAAACTATATTTTAGTACAATAATACAAAATATATTTCAGTACATAATTGTTTATATTTTGTACCACCAGAAGTAATAAAAACCATGCCATCATTTTTAACGCGCCTTTCATTGCGACTGTCGTAATGGCGTGTGCGTAAGCAAAGAAAAATATTTTTATAAAAACAAATGAGTTAAAAATGTGACTCTTTTTATTCTCTCCATAAAGTACTATATTTTTTGAAGCGTATTGTATTATTTATGTGCTTTTTTTAAAATAATGTTCGAACAAAAAAAGTTGGCAACCCTACCCACAACACGACGCAGTTCTTTCCTCATAACTGAATATATTGTTCCAAGCAACTTCAATACGAATTGGTTAAGTAAGTGGAAAGCAATAGGTTGCAAAAATGTGGGCTCAGACTCCAGCCCAGTAGTGGGACAGTGGGTGGCAATTACATGTTTTTCGATGTATGAAAGCGCTGTAGATTTTTTTGGGAAGCGTTTACTACTGTATCAACGGCGCTCTTGCTTAACTTACTATATCTCTTCCGATCGACGCAAACTACGGAGCCGCAATCCATAATCAATATGTACTCGTAAAATGACATTCATTAAAAGTTCAATATATGTGAGAGGGATCTTTCGTAGCATCAATAACTCATGTCACGGGATGACGAATTCATTACTGAGCCGTAACGGATCGTTGTTTGGGATTTAATATTGTGGGTCTTGATTGAATATAAGAGTATCGGATATATTCATAGCCTGAGAGCTTTTTACGTCGAAAGTGATTGAAAAAGTTAGGCAATGTCGCGGTCGGTTGGATGGGTGACAGTTAATGACAAAAATTAAATAAGCGCTTCCGTGCTTTAGAAGGCTCGTAAAGCTGTCCGTACCGGTTGGTATCGTTAGATCAAACGTTAAACCCACGTCGGAGGCCTTCAAGAAACATAAATG
>DWJZ01002828.1:0-18426 GCA_018249125.1 Asbolis capucinus
TATATAATCTATGTCTATGCCAAATTTCATTCAGCTCCATTCAGTAGTTTTTGCGTGAAAGACGAACAAACATCTATCTATTCATCCAACTTCACAAACTTTCACATTCATCGTCATTTTATAAGGATGAAAGATGAGGAAATGTTGCGAGAATGAAGTATGGTGGGTAGATGGTTGTTACTGTTGTGACACACACACAGATTGTGCTGTGGAACAACTCAGACAGGCTTATGTTTTATAACGATGTTAATTTTTTATTCTTTGTCAAGATTTACTATAACTACACACAATCGTTGTTGAATTATTTTATTTACTCCACAAACTATAAATCATATTTTTGACCAGCCATAGATTTTATACAACAAAGTCGTAGAGCACCAAAGTCATCTGCCACAGATTAGTAATCTATGAACAGAAATGCCAATAGGAATGTAAAGTTCTCAACGAACATAACCATGCGATCAAAACCGCGGGGTGAAACTAGTTTATAATATGAGTAGGACAGTAAACACTGTCGAGCTCGATATATCTTAACACGCAGATGAGGAGATAACGAGAGGAAGTCTCGATGGTAATTGCGGGGCGGCGGTCGCGTGGTCGGCGCGCGAGGTCGGCGCGCGAGGACGGCGCGCCAGGTCGCGAGCACGGAGCTGTTGTGGTGCTTCCCGAGGGTCCGCGCTCAATTGCCAGGATAGTATTACATGACGGCGATACGTAGCAACATATCGTCGCAACGATATGAACTACATAGTAATCCTGCGTATATTATAAACGCGACAGTTTGTGACGATGGATGTTTGTTACTCTTTCACGTAAAAACTATTGAACAGGTCTGTATCCAGGTATATTACAATCTGCAATAACACATATCCTTTCATCAACGTACCACGCCGCGGGTGGAAACTAGTCTCATCTATTTTGATAGCAAAATAATATCGATGAGAAAAACGGACTACAGTTCATATTGGCTTACAATGACGGATCATGTAGCCTAAGCAGATCTTGTATGACTTTTCAATCCTACCAATATTGTAAACGCGAAAGTTTATCAGTATACATATTTGGATGTTTGTTTCTGTTTACCGAAAAAACTACTTGACGGATTTGGATGAAACTTTACAGTAATGTAGATTATTCATCAGAATAACATATAGGCTACAATTTATAATGATTTTATGTAATTTCGCTCATAATACAACCATACATGTCAATTAATTCGGAAAAAATTCTGCCCTCTGAAAGCTATCTTGGCGTACGCTACCTATACACTTGGAATTACACAAAGATGATGATTTAAGCAAAAGTCCGCGACAGCATATACCTTTAATGTCACTATGACTAAAATTGTGAACAACACATTTATTTAAATCGGATACTATTTTGCAATGCACATTTTGGTGTATAGGAATATTTATAGAAACGGACCGGAATGAAATTGTGAACGAGGCGCTAGCGAAGTCGCGAGTGGACCCTAGTAATATAATAAAACTCATAAGCTATTTTCTGTATATTGAATATATCAATAATTTATATCCTGAATTAACAGTTATGACTCTTTTAATTTTGAATAATTGCATGGTTCACTTTGAATAGGGATTGAAAGTTTGTATGGGGTCTATGCAAAGGCGAATGCAAGCGGAGTTGTGTATACAGTGAGTTGTACAATAATTTTGTTTCTTAGTAAGAGATGCAGTAAGATTGTATTCCCTTCTGACGACACATGAAAGGTGGCCTGCACCAATATCCTTATAAGATAAGTAACCCTCATATAAGATAAGGTGGCCATTGTTATAAACGGTTCACTTTCAAAACCTCTTAATTCCACCTTCTGCAACCAACGACACGACGCCCCAGGCATCCAGCCATTTACTGTGGATACGATTGGGAAACAAGACAAATTTTGCTTCATTTTCCTTCCGCAAAAGAAAGCATTGAAAATACATTAAATTACAAATCAACAAAAATAGTGTGTGCAATATCTGCGCATGTCTGAAGTGAAACTTCTTACATTCAAACGACTCGAGTAAATTTCAATCTTTTGATAAGGATTGGAATTTTATTTTAGTAAAATTACGTATAATAATAATGCTTGCTTCGATGTATTTATTTTTGAAATATAACATTATGAATTATACTTTTGATGAACACGTGGACTACACAAAAATATGCGTCGCGTTGCTAAATATTTCTATGCGTCTAGGCGTCTTTACGTGACATGCCCTATCCTTATACATCATGACGGTTTTTCGTCTCGCAAGCTCGTGTGTCAAATTTTAGTCCTGCGCGCGTTAAGAACTTTCACTTCAAAAACATTATACACACTACCATGCGTTTGATACACACTGACGTTTGACAGTTCCAGTACTGTCAATAACAATTTATTTTTGAATAAAATTAAGGGTGAGTTTCATAAGATAGGATGTCCAGTATACTTATAAATGCAAGTAATCTGACGTTGTCATTTTCATCACACTCCGATATTCTCTCAATCGAAACAACATCTTTGAGGCTTTATCCAAAGACGTCAATTTCACTGTTTGCTCCAGTCAAAGATAAGATCGATTCTTTTATCAGAATATAGCGCTTAACTGGAAACAATCTCTAGATATTATCAGGTGATTCGATTTGATGCCCTATAAGGTATATAAAAGGCCGATCCTTAATTTTAAATTACTACTTATCATCAATATTGCTCTGCTGACATTGAACATGGTAGAAAAATAATCGTTGTTTATCCATCCATATATTATTGAACTGTTTTGTAGCCTACCGACAATTTAGATTTTCCTATAGTTTCCATTCTTGGTCGTAGATTAATGTTATTCCTCGGCTCATGGGTGTTATTATTGTTATGTATGTATGTCACCTGCATCAGAGGAAATCCTAGTACAGGGGAATGCGTGCTGTATTGGGCGGCCTCCAACATCAACCCAAGTCCTCCGCTGGCAGATCAGGGTGTCGTAGGAGGCGACAAAAGGCAACTGCTTGGTGATGCGGCCTTGTGGAAGGATATTTTCATTAAGCCCGTTTGAAAAGCTAGCAAACTCTTGTTTGAGTCAGCTGCCAAACGATTCGTCTTGTTCTTTAGGAAGTGAGAGTAAGTTCCTCTCTTTCTCTACCTGTCCTTCAGTCATCGTCCTTCCTATTCTTTTTCTGTCACCCGTCCTGGAGTCGTATATTATTGCTTTAACTGGGATCAATAGGTCAGTTATTCTTTATGTATTTCGATTGCCTAAGTGGTGTACCGCTTTCCTCATGCGTGCCGGCCTATGACTGTCTTGCTGGCAGGCAACGCGTTAGTAACAGCCCAGTCTGGTGTCGTTACTGTCTTTAGGTGGAGCTGATCACTTTCCATCAAGTGACCCGTCTCGTTATTACATAAAATAGGGTTTATTATAATATCTGGCGCATCGTCGCCACGATTGAGAAAGAAACAGAATGTAGCTGATAAAGAATAAAACCTGGCGTTGTCTTTAATTTGGTTCTCGTCTACATGTACGAAGGTAAGTCTAGAACAGAGGAACCGACAGCGAATACATTACTATTAAGTACAGTATTTTGGCCTTCAGTGTTACATGCTCAAATCTTTTCATTAACCCTAAACAGTTCGCTGTAGCGGTTTTACTAGGTTATATGGTCGTATAATATGCCAGTAATTTTACTATCTATACAATAAATATTGTAGGTGTTTTGAAAACCCGTCAACCTTCAAAGTAACTATAATCGGCAATAGATTCCCATCTTATCAACGACATGTTTTTCGGTGCTCTTCAGTTTCTTTGATGTTAGTTGATAAGTTAAGTCTGTGCGTATCAGATTATAAAAGTTGCTATATTGAATACCTATTCGTAACATTGGAAGCGGTACGTAACATCAGCTACTTATGTATATTTTTTCCTTTATCTCCCATCAGATTCATTTGATCAAAATCGTGGGGTATTAGTGTGTGATTGGAGTTAAGTAGGTAATTTAATGTGTTGTTTGTCGGTGGTTTTAGAGTAATTAATGTGAGGTGGACTTGCTTATAGCAGAAAACTCACACTGTGTATTTTTGGGAGGATTATATGTATGGCTTCAGCCTATTGATGGCCCAATACTGAGCATAGGTCTCTGTTCATACTGAGGAGACCTGGTGCATACTCCACCTCGCTGTTCTGATGCGGTTTGGTAATAAATAAAATGGAAATGTCTGTTTGTAATATTAAATTAAGCGTTTTTTACTAAATGCATAAGTATGTATGTATACACGGTGTATACCAAAATAATATTTTTACCATTTTTATCTGTTTGAATGTTCCGGATCTCTGGAACGGCTGGACCGATTTTGATGAGACTTTCAAAATTATAATAAAGAGTATTGTTGCAATGTCCAAGTATCGCGCGCAGCTCATGCGCATGTCACCACTGCGCCGTGGTTGGCTGTGAAGAGCCTGACTAATCGGCCGACTAGTCGGACAAATTCATAGTTGGCGCTTAGAAGTTTAGTTAAATTTCACGAGGATGATGTCGTTGGTACTGTTAGTTATAAATAAATATTAATTATGTATTTTTTCGGCAATTTTAGATAACCTGATTCTAAGAGGAGACGACAGCTCTCTTAACCACCCCAATTGTGGTAGGGACCTGAACCAGAATGAAAAAATGTAATATTGTCTGTACGAACGTAACTATATGAACTGGTGGCTTGTTACTTCCGTGATTGCAGCTGCACCAAAGGTGGCGTGTTCGCGGCCTTCGATGTTGGCTCGCATGACGATATCTTGTCGCTCGCAAATGGACGATTTACAGTGTAAACTGCAAGTTCTTAATTCACACAGTTCTGTTACTTTTATTTTAGTAGTACCTCGTATTGTGTTCAATTTAGATTTTAATTTAATTACTACTAGTGCCCGTGATCTTCTGCGTGGAATTTTACAAAAAAGAACAGAAGATCGGTAAATAATAGTATCTAGCCTAAATTACTCCTCATTGCATCAGCCATCTGCCAGTGAAAGTCTCGTTAAAATCGGTCAAGCCGTTCCAAATATTACCCAAAACATTCAGACAAAAATTGTAAAAAATGTTATTTTGCTACATGTACTGTTAATACATCAAACATTCCCTTTACTTATTTGTATGTATGTACAGACAAATAATACTACTTACTACTGGATGAACTGCACTCCAAATTGGTTCGCACAGAATACCAGTGCTGTAGTTTATCACAACGGCTACGAGGGTTTTAAACTGCTTCGCTGTAGACCAAAGACCGTTTGACTCATTGTGAGTTCTCGTCGTTCCTTCCAAGTCCCATTACCATAAGGTTTTGGTGAGGTTAAGGAATGAACTGCTTCCTTTCCTTTCCTTCTTCTTGGACGGCAACGTGCCAGTGACAGTGTAACCTAATATCTATGGGCGGCAGTGGTCAATTACCATCAAGTGACCGTTTCGCTTGTCTGCCACCTGTTAGCTTAAAAAAGAATAGAAATTATTTATCTAAGTAAATTGAGGCTTTCCAAAAAAATACAAAAGGACAGTAGGCATTTCACCTGGCTCATTCCAACGGAGTCAGCTGTCTCCAGGTCAGTCTACCATGCTGGCCAAGAAAAGGGGACCCCTCAACGGTTAATAATACAAGTATGAAATTTAATGTGTTTCTTCGTAATAGGGCTTAATAACTAAACCTTCTTAAATATTTAAATAAACCTTGTTTTCATTATTAAATGACATGGTTTAAGAACGTATCACCAGAATCCAATTACAGCTTCTGTGTTCTCAACTTTGCCATCAAGTACCTACAACGTATTGAGAAGACCCGAATTCCTTTAACAAAGACTACACTGTTAAATTTGGACACCCACGCTAGACAAGGACGGATGGTCTGTGACACACGTTAGATAGAGATGGAGAATAATCCGTTAGGAAAGTAGAAATGACTACTACGGTTACGCGGGAATAGTGATGTTTTTATATCGATGAAGTGTTTTTAATATGTAAAATGATAGGATTGCTGTAGTGGAAGTAATGCCCACCTGCGAATTTACCCGCATTGTATGTTAATAAAATGTGTGTCATTATTTCAGACTACAATCTATTTAGGTGTCAAATGCCGTTTAGATCCGCTTAGTACTTTTTAGGTGAAGGATTAACAAATTTCCACATTTTTTTTTTAATTTATTTATGTCCTTTATTGTATCTACGTTTAGTACGAAATTCAGAAACATGGTCATATTTGCGTAGTCCAAATATGAACCTAATACAGACACTTTATAGAGGCTCAATTTTATTAAGTTGCTCCTCAGTAAGGTCAAGGTAACAGACATCAGAGTATGGGGAGGAAGATTTTGCTACTTATCGTAGAAAACAACTTTCTACTGATCTCACTCATTTGAGGCACCCATGACATAGTGGAGTCCAACAAGACACCGAGGTTCTTGACTGTTCCAGTGTAAGGAATAAGGACCCCGTTAAATAAAATAATAGGCAGAGTTGGCCAATCTAATTTTGCCACTAACCTAGAGCTGCCAAGGACGATACTTTGGCTTCTCTCTGGATTAACTTTCACCCCATAGGATGTGCACCAGGAAGAGACACGAGCCAAGTCTGAGTTAATCTTATTTATCGTTTCAGGTAAATCATCCAGTGATATCTGCGTGAGAGTATTTGTATTGGAGAAAAGAAACGTATGTGAGATTGGAGAAAAGAATTCAGTTGATTATGTACAAGACGTTCTAACGTTTTGGATAGAAATGGAAGAATGGAAATGGGACGATAATCTGAAGGAGTGAAAGGCTTGGATTTTTTGGGCAGAGGGATAACTTGAGCATCCTTCTAAAAGGAAGGAAGGGATCCGACAGAGATGGGCAAAACAAGGATACGGGTAAGGAGACGCAACACAATATCAAGAATAGGCGTGATCATAATACGGCAAATGCAGTATGTGCCAACAGCATTCGAGTGTATAGACAATAAGCTGCTCTTGATATCACGGTCTGTAAATTGATTAAAGACAAAACTAGACTAAGTTGGGGTGGGAAGTGTAGAAAGAAAATTGGGAGTAGATAGATTTAGTAGCCGCATTAATAGGACAAGAAGAAGAAAAATACTGATTAAGATTGTTTAGATCAGAAGCAGATAAAGACGGATTTAAATCGTTCTTAGATTTACCGACACTCAATTCTCGTAGAAATTTCGAAACCTTCGAAGGATCTTCATTTTGAACATTATCATGAAAATGGCGTCGTTGTTCATCTCTACACACCGTATTGCAACGATCACGCGCTCGGTTATATGTATCACGATATGTATGATTTATCATATTATTAGGATATCGACGCCGGTAAACAATAAGGGCGTAAGGTTAATGTGGTACAATAAAGAGTTACGCCCTTACTAAAGTCTTATGGGCTTAACTATTACGAGTAGGAAACCCTAATGAGTTACGCACTTACTGTTTTACGTCATCGATATTATATGAGGAGTCTAGAAGCTGACTCGTTACACACCAAAAGGAGGTTTTATTATTAAAATAACCACACTAGCATATCGATATTATTACATCACTAAAACGATAGCCCGAAGGCTCGACGAGTGAGAAATAACCAGGTTCTTACCTGCATATTACCGGTCGGGATGACTCACAGACTGACGAACATTCATCATGAGTTTAGTGGCATACCAATATACCGAAAATATTATACAATAATAAACTTTATGTCATAGGACATAAAGTTTATAATATCGTGGAATAATAATAACTTAAGTCTTTGTATTTGTATTCTTTGTCTCTCACACTACCTGCGTCCCCTAATTTTATTTGTTATATTTTTAGTGAAAGTGAGGTGTGATGGTTATTATTGGAGGAAACAAATTACAACCACGATTTTACTAGAATCTGTTTATTTTGTTAAAAGCTTATCATTTACCTCTTTTTGATATTAGAACAGATGATTTTTGGGTTTTTTCTAACTACTTCGTAATGCTACTATTTACTATCTTACAGAAAATTACGAAGGATATTAATTTACCTTAAAATATGTATTTTACATTACATTATTACAATTATCAATTTTTGTATGCACTATGTTTGCATTGCTACATGACTTGTCCACTTGTGGGCCTTTTGGAAGGCATTCCAACTAAGAATAAGAAAAGCCAATCTATATTTATTTCCGTATGTGTTTTATTTTTGTACAACATAATATAAAAATAAAACTTTTTTATTCAACTTTTAAATTATTATTTTGACACACCCCCAGTTTTCAAGTTTAGACTACAGAGTTCCATGTTTTTCTCACGTTTAGTGGGACTATAGAATCCCACGTTTTTCTCTTCTTGACTAAACTTGAACTTGAGGTGTGCGAGGTAAAAAGGATGAGAAATAAGGTTATTCATTAGTTATTTTTCCAAATTGCAAGATATTAGTGTGTTAAACTTGTAATGTGACGGTTTTATAACAAAACTGTGAATGACCACCTGTGTGGTTGCAAGTTTTGTCGAGATTATACAAACAATTCGTAACAAACTGACAAACTACACGTAATTTAGGCAACGTGTTAGTGATACCCAGTTTTAAAATATGCGCATGGTGATTTTTTTATGGACGGCTCGACTTCTAATAAAAACGAGTGACCCCGCTAGTTTGTTTGGTCACAAAAAAAGTCATACAGTCTACGTACGCATGTAAGAATCCACATTTCTTTGACGAAACAAAAAGAAAATCTTTTTAAAATTTTATCTTTCGCGTTGTCCAATGATTGTAGAAAAAACGTCTCTAATAATGGAATAATGGAAAAAAAATACTGCCATATTTTTTCCCTAACGCGCCAAAAGATGTATAACTTCAAAAAAAGCGTCAAGTGTCATCCATCGATGATCTGTCAACCCGTCAAATGTTTCTCATCGCCACCGCAGTTCAGACTATGAACCATGCAACTGGGTCGAAACATCGGCGCATAATGGAAAACATATATCGTTACGGATAGTAACACAGCATAATGTTAAAAAAAAAACTTAAAAAGGATAAGTTTTGACTGGACTTATTCCATAAAACGTCTTACGTCAAGGACTAAGGTCTGTCTAAGGACTAGCATAAAATGAGTCAGTACGGTGAATACGTGTGTGTGCTGTGGTCATAAGAATGTGTGTGTGAGTCACGTACAGTACATGCGACCACAGTTTGCCTTACAGGTCAGGCTGTGGTCTGGCTGACTAGGTCTTATAATATGCTTTGTTAAGCTGTTAATAACCGGATATACATGTATATTAAAACTAGCTGTAAACGGCGCGCGTTGCTACGCAATAAGTCATAGACCACCATCGATATAATTTTGGTACAAAAACCTATTCCAGACGATTCTGAACAAAGTTACCAAAGATTCTCTCTCTCTCTAAAGTTACCATAACATATAAACTCACAAATATTCATTTATATATGTTTGTATATTAATATGTGAACCAATAATTTTGTACCCATTTTTAAGAAAAATTACGTGGACGCAGGAGTACGGAGTTTTTTTTTAAATATCTTTGGACAACTCACCCACGGCCATCTTCACTAAGTGTCAGCTTGTACTGTAGTGATCAGAGAACTGATGAACATACATATATATTTTTAAATACATACCTATATAGATAGCCCAGGCTTACAGAACAAACATTCCTGCTCATCACAGGAAAGTTTGACATGGATAGGAATCGAAACCACTACCTTCGGTGTAGCAGTTAGGTTCACTTACCACTAGACCAACCGGCCTGTCAACTTTAGGACAGTTATATAGAGAACGGTAGAAATTTTAATATCCTACTAATATTAACTATTCCTTCTAATATTATTAACTACCTGACCCGGCAGACTTCGTACTGCCTCAATTGATAAATATTTTTTTTCCAAATAATTCAAGATCATAATTAGCTAAATTGACCCAGGTCAAAGAACAGCAAATAATTTGGATATATATATATGTTCGTGAAGGTATTTGTATTCCTTTAACGCGCTTACTGTTGAACAGATTAGGATGAAACTTGGTACACAGATAGACCACATCCAGGAAATGACCAAAGGATAGATTTTATCCCGGTTGCAGTTTCCCCAGGGATGATTGCTTCTATTTAAACGGATTAAGATGACACTTGGCACAGACAGACTACAGTCTGGAATAACACAAAGCACGCGGGCGAAACTCAAAAAATAAAAATCAATGTTTGTTTGTATGTTTGTGAATTTGTTTATTTGCCCTTTATAGACTTTGAAATTCAATACATTACTGATGTCTTAAGCAACCTTGTTTATTTTTCTCTGGAAAAGGTTTTGATACGTAAATTATGTCGATTGGACATTAATGAGTTGTTGGGTAGCAACGCGCGTCGTGTACACTTAGTTTTGTATAAAAATACATTCCAAATACATTTATTTCGAAATAAAAACAATACACATACCCATGCCTTTAATACATACATTTAACAATTTTAGTAATGTCAATGAAAAACTACCTCTATACGGTTGAATTACAGTCGAATTTCGACCGCAGACAGGTCTCGGATGTAAATTAAACGAACAGACTGGTCTCCTCATCAGGAATATCCCCACTCATGGACATTAGTGGCGCCAAGTGTATCGGTGCTAGAAGGATCAAACCGCATCTTGTACCAAGGACG
Source organism: Asbolis capucinus (assembly GCA_018249125.1). Taxonomy (NCBI): domain Eukaryota; kingdom Metazoa; phylum Arthropoda; class Insecta; order Lepidoptera; family Hesperiidae; genus Asbolis; species Asbolis capucinus. Next base: position 10,636 of record DWJZ01002828.1, read on the forward strand.
ACAAAAAAAGGGAAAAAATACATTCGAGATCTCATATACACATAAAATATTGCTTCTGGATGGGACATAAAGTAACGGAGGAGAGGAAGATGGGAGAAAGAAGAGAAGTGTTCTCTCTTTCGTGATGGGCAACGTATAGGGTGCCATTACATAATAGTGCATTTTACTTGCATCTTGGACTAATTGGTCAAAATGATACCTTTAAACATATTCTTAGCCTCTTCGTAAATTCTTATTTTATCTTAACTATGTTTCTTAAATAATATTAAACATATTTTGGTATAACTTTAATGGTGGACGACATACACACAAATACGCTGTCATATAAATTCTTAATCAATTTTTGATTTTCAAGAAATTGATCAGGTCAAATTTTGTCGTTGAAAAATGTTAAGATAATACGGGTTGCCTCGAAAACCAGCGTCTGAAGTCTTGGATATTTTTCGGTTGGTGAGTATTCTGTCTGCGTAATTGTTAAATGTATTTGTATTTTTTTGTTGTGAAAGGTTGACGTAATAAACATCGTATTTTTTCCTAAATCGATGAGCGCGGTCGCTCGGCGCAGGCGGCTCGTGCGGCGACGGCCCGCCACTGGCAGCCAGCATCTCCGTGGAATGCAGTCCCACTGGATCCCGGCTAGACGGCACACATCCGACGAACTGTGTATGTGTGTCTTACACCTACTATTGTCACTCGGTGCTTTGTCGATCCTATTTTGTTTACTATTAGAGATGTGCACTATGACTGGAATATCTCTTCACAACCGACTAGCGGGCTAGTCAGGTAGTTAGCGATTAGTCGGTATGTCTCTATATAATATTAACCAACCTTTGCCGGTGATTTAGATGTGTTATATATTTTTCAAGTTGATATTCGGAACAGACATTTATCTATTTCTTACCTTGTACATTAATACAAAGTTTCATGGTTGTCTTTGTCAATGAACTTTCATACACATTTTTAGTTTGCATTTAAACCTTTTTCGCGACCTTTCAGACCTTTTACGCGTTAAAGGGAAGTGTGTCAATTCCATTTTACACTAATATTTTAAAGAGGAAATGCTGGTATGTTTGTAAAAAATAAAGTTAAAAATTATTGAAACAATTTTAAAAAATCTTTCATCTTTCTGCACTATCATTATTTCAGTATCCCTGAGTAACATAAGCTACGGATATATTTACAGCGAAGGAAAATAAATAGGCATTTTTAGTTGAGTCTTATCTTGCTTACACAAAGCGCAGCCATCGTTATAACATTGATTATTAAAATAATATGAGTGAACATCGTTTAAGTTTTTTTTGTATTAGGATTTGAATTGACAATATTACAGTACAATTGTAATGATACTACCTAATTTGTTAATAATGTATAATTATGTTATGACGTAATTTTAACATTGCACGCTGATATCGACGAAATGTCTGAATCGTAGCGAGCGAGCCGCTACGCTTACGTCTATGGCTTTTTTTTGTAATAATTGTACATGGATTTAAGATGTACCTACTTCAGAATTTCTTGTGACGTTTCTTGTCCTCAATAAAGCATCTTTCCAAAACGGCCTTAATAATAATATTCCTATATTAAAATACCTAAATAAAAAAAATACTTGATTTTGTTTTATAATCACACGCTGAACATTTTTAGTAAATACTCATCACACTGAAATAAATCTTATGATAGATTTTGTACATCACTAAAGGTTCGCCTTATCATAATGTTCTATGTATATTAAATTTAGCTTCAGGGCTACACAGTGTTGTAGCTACTTTCAATATAATTTATAATAAAATTTTTTTAAATAGTCATTCTTGCATAACTTAAATGTTCAAATATCATATTGTAAATGCGAAACCTTATGACTCAGGTGGATTTTGTAACTCTTTTACGCAAAATCTATTGACAGGATCTGAATAAAATTTGGATAGAATAGTCTGGGTTAAAAGGGTTATACTTTTTACACGACAGGGGCGAGACCGCGGTCGGAAAATAGCAAGTTAAAGGAGGCTGGAGCAGCAGGTGCGATTTTAACCATGATACTTATATACTATAGTTTTATTATCTAAATAATTCGTTATTATTATAAACTAAAAACAAGGGTCAAACCGGCCGATATTAGGTCCGGAATGACCACTTGGAGCGTCGGGTTGCGTTTCCCGGCTTGATTCATGTAATCGACATTGGATATCTTGCCAATACAAGCTGCGAACTATCTATAGTCCGTCTATGGTACTCATTTATGGTTTGTAGATGTGTCAGTTTGTATCAAGCATGTAAACTGATGTACTGTGAAAAGTTAGTGATGTGTTTTTAGAAAACGAACGAGTTACGTTCGAGATTTCATAGTAACGACTCCTCTGCCAGTGTTCGTGTGTTGTTTATATACATTTGCATTTTTTATTGCGATGGGTTCCTTCAAAAATTTTATTTTATATTGAGATTCTTGATTTGCCTTTAACAATATTAAATTTGATGTTTTTCACAATATTGTTTTGTAACTTCACCGATAAAAAAAGACCGTTATGCGAATATATTAATAAATTTTAATGAATTATGTTATCTTACTAATATTATAAATGCGAAAGTTTGTGAGGTAGGAAGGATGTTTGTTACTCCTTCTAACTACTAAACCAATCTGGATGAAATTTTACACAGAGATACTCTGAAATAACATAAAAATGTGACATTTACCCACTACTTCCTTCAATTAACATTGGAGCAGCATGGTGGAGTGTGCTCTAGGAGAGACCCGTGTGCAACAGTGGTCCATCGATAGCCGAACGAACCGCGGCCAACCTGCTCGGGCGGCGGCGACCACGTGAACCTGCGACGCTACTATCCTCATTTATCGGTTATACACATGAAAAGGATATATATATGTATATAAAGGATTTGTCATGTGTATTGGGTTTGCCAAACAACGGTGAGTCTCTACATTTGTCACAGCAATGAGGAAACTACGTGAATATTTGCTTAGTACGTCATGTTTGTTTCGCGAACTGAGAGGATATTTTGAGTCTTTGGAAGGTTGTAAAATGATTAGATACGCAGATATCAACGGATCTATAGATACTACCCACGTGACGTACGATGACGACTTGGTGGGGAACCAATAGTGAAGTTCAGTTTTAAGTAAATGTCAATTTTGTCTATACTAATAATAAAACTGTAACAGAGTCATTTCTGTACCTCTGTTCTATAAATATTGAATTATAGAAATGTTTGATGCAGGCAGGCTTTGTTAGAGACTAAAACAAGTTTTTTTGTATATAGTCTGTCTGTTCGAGCTTTAAGCAAAAACCACTGGACAGATTTAGATGAAACTTGGTATATTCGTAGTTTAAAACCTGAGAATGGTTATACATTCTTTTTTCCCCAGAAAACTGCTTTGTTCCCATGGGATAATGGGTTAACATTAGTATGGCAACTCCGAAGCCGCTCGACAACTCTGCTTCCGAAGCGAAGCGAAGGCAATTTCTAGTCGACTATATAACGAGCACACATCGACACAGCACTTAGGGCGAAATATTTGTTAATCTTTAAAAAAAATGTAAACCGAATTCACAAAATGGAAAAATAATTGAATACTTAATCCAAGTCGGGCGCGCCCAAATAATACCGAGTCACTAAAAAATTAACTTTCTTTCGACTACTTAGAGGTACTTATTATGAGATAAGTAAATAATCATAGACACAATTTTTTTATATTCAATAAGCTAGCGCTTGACTACGATGCCACCTGATGGTAAGTGGCGACTAAGTCTTTGATGGTAAAGCGCATTAACTTAATAAAAACCTATTCCCTCTTGACTTGAAGACATTTACGTTATAATCAAACGAATACCGACGCGGTCAACTTATTCCTTTCCTTCGCAGCACTAATAATGAAGGGCGGGGCGAAACGCGATTAACATTAATGCTAATATAAATAACACTTTTAACAATTCGAGCGTTTTCAAAACCCTTTCATTTACCATAACAAAGGCCACTGAATAAAATATATAATAGTATGCAAGGAAATACAAATGTCCATAAGGTTCAGTTGCAGCGTGTACAAAATATATCAAAGTGACACCTCGAACAGGCCGTACACGGGAGCCATCAAACTGGGATGTCTAATAGGCACTGGTTGGTAGGGTCGGCGGCAATTGGCCTTCAGAGTGCAGGTCATTGTCAGTTAAATTTGTTTTGGTTACGTGTTTTGTTGTGGGAAGTGCGCACTATGTTTCCTTCCTCTGTCAGGCAGTTCCGTGCTCTGAGGTTTGTTTGTGAGTTTAGACAGAGATTCTCAATTTCAGTGTTAAAATCATTTTAAGTTTGATATTTAAAAGAGAAATGTATTTAATTTTTATCGACTTCAAAAAACTCAATTCGTGTGGGTTTTTTTATGTATTTTCCCTCAGAACCTTGTACTGGGAGGAGTGATTTTGATATTTTTTGACCGAAAACGGATGCTTGCGATGTGTAGTTTGACTCTTGTATTTTAAGTGACATCTGACGAGTGGTTTTGGAGTTATTGTTCCTTTTAATATATTTTTTAATAGTTTTTCATTTTTACCACATCATTTCATGATTTTTTTTAATTCTAAAGCTAATAGTATCCGCATATTACCATTTTGAGCAACATCTGACGGGCAGTATTAGAGTTATCTTTAATAATGCTTATTTTATTGGCTACGACTGTGTTAACAATGACATGTTACCTCAGAACCCTTTTATGTGCGAACCGATTTTGTTAATTATTTTTTTGATCGAAAGTTGGTGCTGGTAATGTGATTCTATTTTATTTTGAGCGACATCTCATGAGCCTTTTTGGAATTCTTCTTACTTATGATATTTGTATTTTTTACCTCATAACTTTTTATTGGGTGCACAATCTCTATGATACTGTTTTATTCTAAATGTTATATTTGTACCGTATGTTTATGCGACTTTAAGCGACATCTGAGGAGTGTTTTTTGAGTTATTAGCATTTTTCTTGTTTTCCTTAATATTGGTTATTAACTTTAAAATGGGTATTTCGATTTATATAATCTATCATTACATACAATCTTAACCTACTGATATGATATGCAATGATGACCGTGTCTAAAAAATGCTCTTATATTATTTTAAACAGCTTGAACGACCCACAGATTGACAATCGCTGTATACACACGGACGTACCCACTTTTTTAGTACCGGGAAGCGGACACCAGACATTATTACTAATAATGTTCTGATAAAGTATTATATAACTCAAATATACAGAACATATCGTAATAGTATGTTGTTTTCTCAGTATGTTAGTCTATAAGTTCGTATTCCTATAAATAGATATCTCGGGACAACATACACACGGGCATCCGATCCCAAACTAAGCGTCTACTATGGAAAACGAATTAATTTACATATACTCGTATATATTTAAATATATATTTATTGTACCCACACACACTGCTCCTGCTCATCCCAGTAAAGATTATTTGTGCGCGGGGATCTAACCACTGCAGCAACTGGCATGTCATTGTGCCACAATCTGAAGAGCTCTGATGGGGACCATACTTTTTCATACTTATTGTTACGTTCTTAATAACTAACTGATTTTTTTTTATGTTATAAGCCGCAGACAAGCAGACGGGTCACTTGATGTCCAGTGATCTATACTAGATAGTAACAATACTACGGTGGGATATCAATAACGTGTCGCATACAAAATAAACAAGATTTTATAAAGTATTCAAAACACAAGCTTTAATTATAGATCCGTAATACAAATAAACACACACAATTTCACAACTGTAGTTACCTGTTAAGGAGTTCCCTTGTCTGGAGCCAACCCTGAACGTAGTATCGGGTTATGCTTGCCATAAAAATACATTGTCATCAGGATGAAAACTTTATGCAAAATTTCGGCATCGTAGTGTAAAAGGAAGTGAGTCTAATGAAGCTTGCAAGATTTGACCCGTGACAACCAAATATACTATCATACTAATATACAAACATGCACTGCAAGTTAAATAGAACTTGTAAAAAATATATTTGCTTGCAATCCATTTGCCCCGTACCTTGTTCGAACCACCCGACGTGGCTTGTTTCCATTCTTTTATTGAGAATCTCGCCGGCGCCGGAGCGAACAACGTGGTTTTTCATCATAATTACGGAGGCCAGAGAATAGAAGAACTTACATGCGACTATGTGCCTGCCCACATGGTGTGGCAGTCTCTAACTGAAGAACGAATAGGCATTTACTAAGTTGGTGCGCCCAACATCTTGGACACCACCGCCACTTGCCATCAGGTGGGTTTGTGGGTTGTTTTACCATTTATTTTATGTAAAAAACACTGGTTTGTACTGGAATTATACGAAATACTGACTCGGTCACGTCAGTCGTATGCATCATCACCGAATCATGTCACTTTAATTGGAAAACTATGTATTCACTGATATAACAATGTCGGTAACTTGTGAATCAAACGTGCAAGTTTGGAGGAAAAGTATAGAGTCCCTGACAAACACTATTTCATTATAGTATACTTTTCCATATGTTAATATTAAAAATCAGTAATTAAGAACCGAAAATAGCCGAGTTGAGCCATCTAAGCAAGTGAGAGATCAGCGCCAACCATGCACACAAGAACCGGGACGACTTGCTCTTCAATAACGGAAGCGTTCATGAAATTTTAGCCACTAGCGGTCACCCATCCTCCTGTTGACCGCGCGCGCTGTAGCTTAACTTTTTGGATCGCTTACAGTTGAAATAAGCCGCCGAGCCATACCAACGAGTCTATTCCCTTCGACTATAAGTTACCGCTGGTGCGTATCTAACCGTTTCATTATTTAATACTGGTAGTACTTGAATCTCATTTACGACCTGAAACAAAGCTATTGTTGATAAGGAGGCGTGACCTGGTTGTTTATCCTGGCTGGTTGCGGCTTGTGGCAGAAAGCAACCTACATCCGACCACCGACCTTACTGATTACGAGAAAGTATGTTAGCACACCTCTTGATGGATTGTGTTTGCTTAACATTATAACTTACATTTCGTTTTACAGCTAAACTATGTATATATTTTCTATCACGTGGTAGAAAACATTTTTTTTTCGAAATAATACATGCTTATCACTCTTGAGATTGTATTTTACATATTGGCCAAAGATCAGCAGTAGTTTTTGAGGTTATCCATGACAAAAAAACAAAAAAAGGACATCAGAATCAAAAGGATTTTCTGATAACCGAGGTTGCTTAAAAAGGATATTTTTTCTGGCAACCAATTTTGCCACAAAGGGTATTATTCCTAGCAACGGATTTTGCCAAAATTGGTATATTTTCTGGTCACGACAAACGGTAACGGTAGTTTGCGAAAAAAGCGAAATGAAAGCATTTTTCCGAAGCTACGATCACTGTTTACGCACGGTAGGTATACAAATTAATGTATTAAGAATTTGAAAGGAAATCAATGTACACCAGGTTATAGGCTCAAGAGGTTATCGAGTAATCAAAGGGCCTGATGTGTAGGTACTATGTTGTTTTTAATACTTTCTGAAAGGTTTGACCTTTTTAATATAATAATTACATACAAGAAAGTTTTATATATTTGTATGTTTGTGACAAATACATTCAAAAACTTCTTGACTGATTTTAATAATAATAATAAGCCCACAGGGCAGCTTGTGGCGAGCTGTTGGTGAGTAGCGACACCATGTACTCGAGTGCTCCGGGGGGAACCCCCTGTTCCTTATCTCCAGTAGGTGGACCGGAGATTGAGGAATAGGCCCCCACCTCTGTGCTTGCCTTAATTGGCCGGCCAGAGT